>OX243813.1:34925422-34933960 GCA_945859605.1 Lumbricus rubellus
AGTATCCTTAAGTATCCTTAAGTATGACCTTGAAATGAATCGCAGATGGTGCGCATTGCATGCTTCGCTATTGGTTGCAGAAGTTGGCTTGGCATATAGTCCAAGATTATTGATGTGTCCACTTTTCAGAGAACAATAGGCCTACAGTATATATATATATATATATATATATATATTATATATCGATAATGATGGCCAGCACGCTGCTGAGATGCAAACTGTTTAATAAGAAAAGCAGGGAATCAATCAGTCTGTAGGTTAATCAATAGTTTTTCAATACCAACCATCGGACAGCAATTGTATTATCATTTGAAGGCTAGGACGGAATAGTCTGCTTCATGCCACACGCTATCAAGACATTTTCTCTCTGTAGGCTAAGTGCTGTGCAGTGTGCATGGTTAGGCTAAGTCGGGTCCATTAATAAACGTATTCTTTCCCTTTCTGACTCACTCTCTGGTCCCTTCTTTGCTTAATGCAATTTCCATGTTTTCCCCTTTGTGTCCGACGTATTGCATCATGCCCAGCCTCTATATAGGCCTACCTGGATAGAAACTGTCGTAAATTCTCTCTTCCCATTGCCTTCAGCACATAATGCAATCGCTCATTTGTCTCTCGTCTACTGTCGTGGCCGTTCGATAGAGGTCGTCACCTTCTCTATAAATTCTCCTTTCAATACACTTCCTCATGACGACTGTTTCGCTGTCCGAACCAACGAAGGTCGGCGATGAATTATTATTTTTACGCTAACGATTTCATCACCGCATTCGAACATCGTCTTCACTCTTCAGCAGCTCTCGATATACTGCAGCAACGTCCGAGAATTTCGCTTAGTAATAATAATAATAGTATTAATAATAATATATATTAATATTATTATTACAGATACAATTGATGAAGCATCGCCTCAAGAACAAGCAAGTCGTGTCCCTTTTCTAAGATGCTTGCTTCACCTGTCTTCCCCTGCATGCCCTGCCCTGCCCTGCCCTGCCTTGCCCAGCCCTGCCCAGCCCAGCCCTGCCCAGCCCTGCACTGCCTGCCCAGCCCTGCCCTGGCATCCCGTTACCAACTTTGACCCGTTTGCCCTGTTTTAATTCACGCATTTCCCTAGCATCCAGTTTTCTTTGTAAGTTGAATCTCTTTGTAGAAATGCGAAGGCTACTATTTAGAGTTTAGAGTTTAGACCAACGTTATATAGATTATCGTGCATGTAATTGTCTTTACCGTTAGCACTTCCAAACTTCTTTGCCTCAATAATCAACGATCGGAGAGAGAGAGAGAAAGAGCGCGAGCGAGAGAGGAATAAAAGAAAGAGAATGAAAGATAAGAGAGAGAGAGAAGAATAGAAAGAAAGAAAGAGAGATAATGAAAGATAAGAGATAGAGAGACGGACCGAAAATGCATATTTTATAGAGAACGAAGAAAGCAAAAGAGACAATAAGAAGAAGGAAAGAATGATAACGAACACGAATAGAAATATAGAAAGCAAACACAAAGAAAGGCAGAGAAGGTGAAGGAGAGAGAGACAGATACAGACAGACAGACAGACAGACAGACAGACAGACAGACAGACAGACAGACAGACAGACAGAGACACAGAAAGAGAGAGAGAGAAATGGAGACAGACGAACGTAGAGATACCCAGAGAGATACAGCTTAAATAAATATATACATCCATGCAGACACATAATAATATTATGTGTCTGCATGGATGTATATATTTAATATATTATATTATTATATACCGACAAGAAAAAATCAAGTACATGGAAAGAGTCTTCGAATCTGCACGACGCACGATATCGATGTCTAAGCAAACAGCAAACAGACACACACAGACAGACAGACACACACAGACACACACAGACAGACACACACAGACACGCACAGACAGACACACACAGACACGCACACACATAGACGAACATACACACACAGACACACAGGCACACACAGACACACATGTAGATGACAATGGCCGTGCACACACCTTGACACAGGTGCAAATAGAGACCAATGGGTATACAGTCTTCTTCTGAGTAGAACATGAGAAGCGACGAGCAAGCAATACCGAGCATAGATCTATGCAATCTGTGGCAAGATGAGCCCACAACACTGAATAATTACACGATGCTTGCAGCACTAACCGACAGATGACTTTTTAAGGCACCGTCTTATGAATGATGTTGTCGTGTTGAAAGCCGTTATCATTTGAACTGGCGCCTGATTTTCTGCCTATCGTATACAGCAGAGCGCTGTCTGCCTATGCATATAACTCTCTGTTTTCATTCGTATCAAGGGTTGGCCATGGTCATTTCTATCTCTCTATTATCTATATGTAAACTATGTCTGTATATTGTAATCGTAAATTTATATAGCGCCACTTCAAGATAAACGCCTCACACCAAACCACAATAAAAGATAATGGTTTTCAAACGCAATTGCAGAAAGGGCGAAAAGAAAGACAAAGAAGTTCATTACGCAGAATGCTATGTAGGCCTAACTTATTCCAGAACGATGGACCGGCCACAGCAAAGCTTTTATGCAGCACTATGAAAGTTTGAGTCATAGGAACAACCAGATCATCTTGCATGGCAGAGCGAAGGAATCTAAAAACCTGGAATGGATAGCACAGGTACACAGAGTTCCATATAATGCAGGCCTAAGATAAATTGTAATTTGGCCGGCGATGCAATTGCGCATGAGCATTAGAATCTTAAACTCAATTATACGCTGCATAAAACCATAATATATAATATATACATGTATGTTAAGGACCATGCACCTGTTCAAGAGTCACTCCATCAATTCATTCGATCCTCTGATTTTCCAGCTTCCCACACAACAATGACAATCACCATGATAGCTGCTCTATCTCTTCGCTCTGCAGGTCTTGCTGGAAAGCGGAATCGGATCTCCAGTGGACGTCGTTTTGGCCACATAAAATGCCTTAATTACTTACATCGTTTTGGCCACATTAATGTCTTAATTTCTTAGACAATACCACTGAAGGTTGTTTGTTTGCATTGTTAGGTGATGATGATGATGATGATGCTAAAGGCTTGAGATTTATATCGTAGCACGTAGAAGGCTGTAATTTCCAGGCATAGGTGCTATACTGGACAGCACTGCTTTGTTAGAGGTTTGAGATTTATATCGTAGCACGTAGAAAGCTGTAATTTCAAGGCAGAGGTGGTATACTGGACAGCACTGCTTTGCTAGAGGTTTGAGATATATCCTAGCACGTAGAAAGCTGTAATTTCCAGGCAGAGGTGGTATACTGGACAGCACTGCTTTGCTATAGGTTTGAGATATATCCTAGCACGTACATGTACAATGTAGATAGCTGTAATTTCAAGGCAGAGGTGCTATACTGGACAGCCCGACGGTGTGCTAAGTGCTGCCCATGGTCACTTAGTGCTACAAGAGGCAGCAGCTGACATTTTCTGCTAATATGTCATTCATTATATGCAACGTCTCTTGAGAAAAACGCCGTCTGACAGTCGCTGCACTCGAACGCTCGTAGCCTATATATATATATATATATATATTATATGTGCATATACTGTACACACACATATATATGTATATATATATATATGTTTATATAAGATCTGTTGCGTCCCTGGTTTCGTCATTCTGCATGCGTGTCTATATATAATGTTTCTCAGTCTATAATTGTATCTCCCAGGTGCTTTAAGTGAAACCGACGACCAGCTGTTTATATAAATACACAGATATATATATATAATATATATATACATGTATAATACATAGATATATACCAGGGTTCCATTTACCAAAAGATCCATCATCAGTCTACGGACTCCACATATGACGCGTCCATATACAGGGTGCGCAAAAAAAAGTAATCCCCTACGGTTTTCAGCCCATATCTTAGCCAAACATATGAATTTTTAAATGGAACTTTACAGTCTTAAAGGCAATTCATATTTACGTACAATGGTTCAAATTTCAACAGAATATTTCAAACAAAACAAAAGTTATATCACTTTTAGTGAGGCCACCCACCGTTTTTTGACGAATCAAAAACGAAAGGACAAAAATTAGGTTTTTTGTCAATATCTTCGCTAGAAGTAAGAATTTGTAAATGAAATTTTTCAGGTTTAAGGACAATTCATATTGACACATGATGGCCAAATTTCATCAAAATATGTAAAACGGAACAAAAGTTATGCCACTTTTAAGGAGGCCACCCACCATTTTTGACGATTCAAAAACGTAACGCAACAAAAAGTAACAAAAAATGATTTTATTAAGTCTCATCTCAAATAACTGTTGTCAAATGAACTTGGTAGTGCTTCACAACTTGATTTCGATGTGCCCACCACCAGTGCCAACACTTCTTTTGAGTCTCTTTGCAAAGTTCTGGATGGACCTGTTGATTAATCTGACAGATTCCTTATTTTCCAATGTTATAGTCATCTTGCTACGTGACTTCTCAGTGACGTGCAGCTACGCTGGTGCCCTGTTTACTTTTTAAATAGTAATGATAATGATCAACTGGCAATATCAAGACTATCTGATGACAATTATTTGAGATGAGACTTAATAAAATCGTGTTTTGCTACTTTTTGCTGCGTTACTTTTTTGAATCGTCAAACATCGGTGGTTGTCCTCCTTAAAAGTTCCATAACTTTTATTCTGTTTGAAATATTTTACTGAAATCTGGTCATCATGTGTAGATATGAATTGTCTTTAAGCCTCAAAAATTTCATTTCGAAATTCTTACTTCCGGCCAAGATATTGGCCAGAATAATTAAATTGGTTTTTTGCTACTTTTTATTACGTCGCGTTTTTGAATCGTCAAAAAACGGTGGGTGACATCACTGAAAGTGATGTAACTTTTGTTCCGTTTGAAATATTTCGTTGAAATTTAAATCATTGTGCGTAAATATGAATTGCCTTTAAGACTGTAAAGTTTCATTTAAAAATTCGTATGTTTGGCCAAGATATGGGCTGAAAACCGTAGGGGATTACTTTTTTTGGCGCACCCTGTACATGTAGAGGACAATGAAATCAGTTGTATCATCGCTTCAACGGGTTATCGTGGGTTATTCTTTCTCTCCATGTATGATGCACTTCCTCTTCCTCCTTTTCTTATCAATTTTCTCCATCGATCAAGCTATTGTTTGAAAGATGTTTTGTTTTCATCCTTTGTCGAGTGAATAACTGTTGTTAAAGACTAGTATAGATTTAATCGTTAAACATCCAGGTAAGGTAATTATTGATGCTGCAATGTCAGTTTAGAGTGACCCTAGGGATGTCAAACCTTTTTTTAGTGGCGGGCCAGTTTGAACATTTTCTAGCAAGTGGCGGGCCAGGGTGTCGAAGTTCCTGAGCAAAATTGGGTAGTGATCTGTGAGGGAGCTCCGGGCTTGGTCAGCCAATTCCCAGAAAAGTCCAAATATTGAGAGAAGATCTTGATTCAATGTCCACTTTTCGCTTCTTATTAAATTTTGACAACATTTTAAATAATTTTTAATCTTTAGGGAAGGCTCCGCGGGCCAGAAAAAAAATCGTCGGTGGGCCAAAAATGGCCCGCGGGCCAGCTCTTTGACACCCCTGGTACTTTATACTATACCACATTGGGGGGAGGGCGGTGGCGCAATGAATAGCACACTGGCATGAAGAGCGTGAGAAACCGAAATGGAATTCCAAGCACCCGTAGGATAGACGTTCTTTGAAGGCTGCTACAATAATTAGTAGAGGCCTATCACCGAAGTAGGCCTTGAGTGCAACACTGAGGCTCAATAATTAATAATTGATGCACATGACTTGAACAGTTCCGTCTGAACGTCGTGTAATTTTTTGGTGCGGGGCCACAGCGCCTCTGGCGGTCAGGAAGTATAACGTCTTGTTCACACAGCAAATGCATTGCAGTTGCACGCTATATACATGTATGCATGGAGAAAATCGACGAATAGAAATGGTTCAGCCTAACAACCGATATCACAAAGGCTCTTCAATGGCCATTATGACTGGTCTTGCACGGGAAAAAATATTTTCAGAAATTTGTAACATAAACATATATTATAATATTATGCACACAGGCTACATACACATAGAGCCTACATATTATGTGTATGCACATGTATACACATAGAATATATACACCCATCTATATCAAATTATTATATAAAATAGAATATATAATAACAATTATGAAAAATGAATATATAATGTTTGCTGAAACATTATATTTCAAGAGGCAACGAAAGAAAATTGCTGGCGAAATAATTGAGAAAACGCCTGCAGGCAGACCTCTGATCAATGAAGGACATGGATAAAGAGAAAAAAAATCAAAGCAGTGAAAAGGTAAAAAGAGAAGGCCACTGTACAGTAAGTTGAGAAAATAATACAACAGGCCATTGACAAGGGCGTCACAAGGCAATACAGGTAATGTTGCTACTTGAGAGAGGAGCAAAGCAAAGATCTAGATGAGTGCATACGCTGCATACATGCAGTGGCACGATCTCGCCTGTACATATTTATTCACATAGGCCTACGTACACGTTGGCCTACATACTCCACACACAGTGTCGCTACAATCGACTCCAGACTGACTGGTTGTATACCTTGGTTGAGCTGTAAATCGACCGACATCCCTTAGTTTTGACCTTTTCAGCGAATCGAGGACTAGTTTCTTATATTGTTCCTAAAATAGCTGTAGTACTATTTGGCTCTTATGGATAATAGGGCCTATCCTTGAGTTGTTGATTTTATTTAAAAATTATCTTTTAGTTACATGAAATCATATTTCTATTTTTTCGATTTTTCAAATCATATTTTCTGCGGGATGATGATTTCGTTTATGTCGACTGCACGGTATAGGCCTACGCTATACCAGATTGGAAGTCAGACGGGATATCGCGAAGAAACGATGATGGCGAATAACGAGGAAGGCCTGAGAGTCGACTTGATAATTAATTATTATAGAGTTAAATGATCTTGACGAAAGTAAGTGCACTGAGTGCAGTATCGTGAAAGGCATGAAACAAGCAGAGGAGAAGAGAGAGAGAGAAGGAAGACCAACATCTGCGACTGAAGCAACTGTTGATGACAATCGGATCCTATCGTTGTACACGCGGCAACCGAATCATAAAACCAGTGCAGAATTTCATCCATGCAGAAAAACAACGAGAACAGAATCAATAATTAGGCCTATACAGGCAGATAATATTTCGTAGCACAACCACGGAACCACAACTATACTTCGATTATATTCTCGCTTGTTGTGGGTCATGCTGATATTCCTGCAATTACTGTGTTCATGCAGCGTGGGTCGGCAACACAATACACAATATAGCCTAGGCCTACATGCAGATGCGACCAAGCGCGAAGCAATCATTTTCGTGGTACATTTCCTATACTCGCTGCCTGTGGCGCCATGCTACAGCAGCGGTTGAATTGCAATTGCAATCGCAGCGCTATACAAATTGGCCGTGGCTGTCGGAAACTCAATGCTTAACTTGTCAGAATTTCCTGCTCACATACAGCATGCATGGACGATAACGAATTGTAAATCGAACGTGGTGCACTACAGTAGGACTTAACAGAGGCTGATATTTTTTATGTCTATGCATGCTATCGATTCTTGCATTAATTGCATTCTGTAGCGATGCTGTCAGTTAACGCATTGGCTTGCAGCTGACGAATTGTTGTTGTCGGGTAGAAGGTTTGCAAATCCAAACGACCTATCGTCCTTTGTTATAGTGATCGGACAGGATGGCATTCTTGCAAACAAAGCATCTCCAGGAGTGACGGAGACAGACACAGACAGATAGACGTGGACAGACATAGAGAAAGTGACAGAGAAAGAACAATACACAGACAGAGAGACAGAGAAAGAAAGGGAGAGCAAGCCAGAGAGAGATAGAGCACGAGAGAGAGACAGACAGAGAGACAGATACAGAGAGAGACGTAGAGAAACAGAGAGACATAGAGAGACATACAGACAGACAAAGAGTCAGGCAAACAGAAATAGAAAGAGAGGTAGACAGATGGAGCAACACAGAAATAGAGAGACAGACAGAGACTTGGCATGTGGCGCATATAGCATTCATTTATTCTTTTAATTTTTAAATTCTTGTTCTTGTACTCTTGTAATAGATCTATTTCATCTTGCGTTTGTTCGTCATCAAACTCATGTCATTCATTCATCATCATCATCATCATCATAATCATCATCATCATCATCATCATCATCATCATCATCATCATAATCGTCATCGTCGTCATCGTGGTCGTTGTCGTCGTCATCATCATCATCATCATCATCATCATCATCATCATCATCATCATCATCATCATCATAATCGTCATCGTCGTCATCGTGGTCGTTGTCGTCGTCGTCATCATCATCATCATCATCATCATCATCATCGTCATCATATTCTTCTTCTTCTTCTTCTTCTTCATCTTCCTCCTCGTCTTATTCTTCTCCATTTTCTTTCTAAACGCAAACATAATAATTGAAGAGAGGAGTTAAAACGCAGACCCAGTAGCCTACGTGGTTCG
>OX243813.1:34934160-34971660 GCA_945859605.1 Lumbricus rubellus
ACAGACAGACAGACAGACTGAGAGAGAGAGAGAGAGAGAGAGAGAGAGACGACACGTCCATTGCATGCATTCCGCTCTTCGATGCATATTCCGCTTTCTGGCAACTGATTGCTGTCCGTTTCTGTCCGTCTCACTCACGATCAATTAATGTAATGCAATTGTGTCGTGTCTTCTTCGCTCCCTTCGGCAGAACCAGGCAGCACACCAAGCGACGACTACGTGTACATCATCATCATCATCTTCATCATCATCATCATCTTCGTCATCATCATCGTCATCATCATCATCATCGTCATCATCGTCGTCGTCGTCATCATCATCATCATCTTCATCATCGTCATCATCATCCTCTTCGTCGTCGTCCTCTTCTATTTCTTCAGCTGCACTTACACCGAAATGTTCCCCTAATGCATCTCAACAAAGTAGTGGCATAATCCTTATTCAGCTTCTGCGGATGGATCAAAAGTTCCTTTCACACACACCTACTCAGCTTGCAGTGTCAGATGAAGTATACATGTATACGTGTATAACTGTATACATGTATACGTGTATAACTGTATGCGTGTCGTTCTGTCATCTCTTAAAGCAGTCGCCTCGTCGTCGTCGGCGTTTCAAAATTAGACGAAGCAACGCATAGAAATCTGTTGATGTTCGCAATTTTGTCTACGGGCTGCTGCGGTGGATCCATTTCGCATCAAGAGATTACTTTTGCTGCATTAGGTTCTGCTGGTCTGCAGTGTCCGTCCATTCCAGGCAAAATATGTCTTTCAAAACAACCCGAATCCTCTTTCCATTTCAATGTTCCAGTCGTTCAATGGCTCAATGCAAGCTGCGTGTGCTAGAATTTTTAAAACACTCCGTTCCTTATAAAGCATTTTATTATTATTACCTATTACTGATATGTTATTTTTTTTTACACAAACGAACCTTAAATCCTGATCAATTATTACACTATCATTCATCAATCCTCATCAATCACCGCACATCTTTTGAGAACCTCTCATAGTTAAGCGACATAAGCTCCTTCCTTTCCCATTCAAGGTAACTTTATGCTTGACGCACGTATACGTAATTGATGTAGGCTTAGTCCGCCGGCTTGCAGGGCTGTTTTTAAAGAATTTTTACAACTGCACAACCTCTCCTTCCTTTCCCATTCTCCATGGTAAATTACTTCCAATCTGAGTACAATGACCTTTTTACTAGTTTTAACTGCACAGAAGTGCTTCTACAACTACACAAATCCATTTAGAACTGCGCAATGCGCATTTTGTGTAGGCCTACAATTGCACGTTAAAAAAGCCCTGCCGGCTGGGCGTCTTTAGTAGAGCTGCATTCATTACCCAATTTCTCCGTTTCAATGTCATCCTGTCACTTACCGAGTTAAACATTTTATATGTACAATTCTACATCGTTAATTTCAAGCCGAGCGTTGTATTGTAACTGTAAGTGATTCTTATCTGCTATTCCTAGTTTCATAATTATAATGGAAACAATCCATGTCGTGTTGAGTAGGAGCGTTCATTAGTTCTCTTATGCAAATTGATTTCCTTCGTTTATAGAGCACGTAATGCATTGGCGTTTTGTCCCATATACTTCTTGTTTTTTTATCTGTTGGAATTTTTTCTATGCTACAGAAATCGACGCACATCTAGTTATGCGGGAGAAGCGAAGGAAGCGCGATGTCATGCTGTTAACCAATCACAGCCTCCTCAGAATTGTCAAAACTTGCCTGGTAATTAGCCATTTCTCAGAATTTGCATCATTATAAAAAAATTCTTGACACGGAATAACGAGTTTTTGAGTTAGGCATAATTAGGCTATGCTGCTGAAAATACGACGGGTTAGGTTTCTGCTTATACATGTAGATCTATATAATTTCCTGGTAGAAATCTCACCGTTCTCAAGAAGCATAAATTTTTCGCCTACCGTATATCTGTAAAGAATATCCAGGCAACTAGTGCAGTCTACATAAATAGTAGGCTATTCTCTTACGTAGATAGCCTAATTAATTAAATATTAACTAGAGTATTCGTTATCATTTTAAACTTGAACACACGTGTTGCAGGTATACCGACAACTGATATAGATCTACCTGTTTGCCTAGGTCTTTAACGACTGATTTTAACATCTGCATTTGGGTCATTTGCTTGTGTGCTGCTTTTTTTGGTGCAGAGGGCAAATGTCAGGAGTTAAGTGTGCAGATACTGGGAGACTTAGACTGGTGTCTCGACCAACTAGAGGCAGTTCAAACCCATCGCTCCGTCAGTGATATGGCCAGCATGAAGGTTAGATAATTATGAACCTTTCCACAAGTATAGAGCATTTGCAATTCAGGATTATTATTTTGTCATCAGAAACAAAAAATTTAAATATTATAGGATTTCTACTTATTGTGAATTGTTCTTTGGAAGCATTGCGTGACTTAAATATTAACTAACAATTTCTGCTAATCTCACGAAATTATCTTTGCTTACTTAAAGTATCGACAGAATACATTTTTTCAAGATTTGCATTTAATTATCTGATATATAGAATAAATTTATTGAAAAAGTTATGTATTCAAGATTATTTAATTACTTTACCAAAAAGAATATTCAACATGATTCTCAACATGGCTTCCAACCAGGCCACTCTACTTCCATGTCACTTCTCAATATCCAGGATAACATATCCTCTATAATTGATCGAGGTGAATTTGCATTGGGCATATTTATTGACATTGCTAAAGCTTTCGATTCTGTAAATCATGACATTCTAATGTCTAAATTACAAAATATTGGTGTAAGGGGTATTGCCCTTGATTGGTTTAGGAGCTATCTTTCAAATAGAATGCAACAGGTTTCGTGCAATGGTTCATTATCCAAAATCAATCTGATCAAATTTGGTGTCCCACAAGGGTCTATCCTTGGACCCCTCCTCTTCTTACTTTTTATCAATGACCTTCCTAACGCCTCCCCTTCACTGCGCTTTGTTCTATTTGCTGATGATACTAACATTTTTGCCTCCAATAAATCTTATGAATCACTTTTTCAGTTGATGAATCGAGAGCTTTCACACGTTGTTGATTGGTTTCGTGTTAATAAGTTATCTTTGAATCTTAAGAAAACTAACTATATCTTATTTTGCTCTCATCGTAAATCAATTCCTGACATAAATTTAACAATTTCTATGGACAACTTCAATATACCCCAAGTAATATCAACTAAATTCCTGGGTGTCCATGTGGACCGATTTCTAACTTGGAAGGTTCATATTGAAAACATCTCTAAAAAGATAGCTAAAAGTGTTGGTATCTTGACCCGTAGGGGAGAGCGGGGCATAACGGGATACTTAAGGCATTTTGAAGTTTTCATCATATAATTAATAAGAAATCAGGACTTTTTTGTACTCACATTGTGCAGGCATATATAACGTACAACATGGACTAGAATAATCTACTTAAGCATCAACCACATAGAAGATACAAATTTTTTACCAACAGGTCCCAAAATCCCGTTATGCCCCACCACCCGGGGCAAAATGGGATGCCTATCCCATTATGCCCCATAACATGCAATATTCTATGATTTCCAAAAAGTGCCACATATTTGTTATTGTTGCTCGTTTTATAATCTAAACAATGATCGAGACGTGAGGGGGTAATAAGAATTCACGAAATATTACAATATAAAGAATATGGGGAAAAATTGTTTTAGCGCCACAGTTTGGGGCAAAGTGGGATATATGTATCCCATTATGCCCCATTTTGTCCCAAAATTGTAAATCCGCCATTTTGAAACAAAACACTTAACTTGTACAAATTTTCATATGGAATATGTGACCTTATATATAACCCTACACATGGATGGCATAACTTAAATTTAATATAGCTCCAGTGTTTCTAGACTATTTTTTGAATAATGGACGTACCTTACTTGGGAGAGCATGAAAATCAATTTTTCATCATAAAAACTGCAAGACGCATCAAAATCGTTATTGCTTTTGTCCTTCACCTTCAAATATGCTTTACTTTAGATGGATATTTTTTTCGTATTTTAAAAGTAAGTAAGATCGACAATAATGAAGCTTCCCGTTATACCCCGATATCCCATTATGCCCCGCTCTCCCCTATTTCTTATCTTCTTCCACCTCGAATTAGACTTAGCTTATATTACTCTATTATTCATCCCTATCTTTCATATTGCAATCTTGTCTGGGCTTCTAATTACTCTTCTCGACTTACAAGACTTACCTCACTTCAAAACAGAGCTGCAAAGATTATTATGGGGCTCTCCCGCCTGTCTTCTTCACATCTCCTATTATCTAAATTAAGAATACTTACCATTGAACAGATAAGAGTCATGCAAACGTCCGAACTTATGTTCAAACATATGCATAATCTTTTGCCTCATGCCTTTGCGGATTTCTTTACTCTAACCTCTGACTTAGTTCCCTATAACTTCAGATCCTCATGTAATTATAGACGTATTATCACTAGAACAAATACTCGTATGTTCTCAATTAAAAGTGCTGGTCCTAAGACCTGGAACAATTTGCCTTTGTTTATTCGGAATTCCCTCTGTTTCACCATTTTTAAACGTAAACTTAAATGTCATTTACTTTACGCTGTCTCCTATTAAACTACAAAATCTCAATCTATGTATCTGCCCTTATTCTTTTATTTTCAACGACTTTTCTAATTTGGCACACTCAACATCACCTTTAGATGTTTTCCCCGGGATGTTTAGTTAACTAGTTAAGATAAAAATTTAACTTTATTACTCTATTATTCGTGTCAGCTAATTTAATCAGTGCACGCCGATTGTCGTACAGCGACGTAAGTAGGCCAGGTGCAAATTGCCGCGCGGCGTCTACACAGGTGATTGTCTGGACAGCACGTGACGTCTAGACGAGCGTACGTTAATTGTACAAGAAGGGAGTGGAAGTGAAGAAGGAGAGTTGCGTGTTGAGAGCCGTTGAGATAGGCTGTAATAGTTGTTGTTGAGTTGCGATAGAGTAGACTGATGAAGGTAGTAGTCGTGTAGTTGTTATGATAACGCAAGTGTAGTCATTGTTGTGTTGTTGCTGATCGTTTTACTTTATATCGGATTTTGGAGTATAATAAGAAGAGTTAAACACGTCGTCGTTGTTGGTTAACAAAACAGTGAAAGACTGTAGATTCTTTAACCTAGCCATTTAGCTAATGAAACAGTTATCTAGGGATAGGCCTACGCTACCACGAACTTATACGAAGAAGCTTCCGAAGAGACTGATAGGAGGTGAAGGTGATATCAAGGAGGTTATCACATTTGGTGGCAGCGGTGGGATAACGATCCAAGTTGCAGGAGAACGATCCTAGTTACGAACGGAGGGATTCTATCCAATCAACAGACGTTGCGGAGGAACGGACGCTGTGCATTTATCGAGGAGCCGAGCACACGGGAGAAGCAACGATACATCGAGCATCCGTACGTCAGTGAGAAACGACAACACAACGACTACAAGGTAGAAAAACTTGCTTGTCTATTGAAGTTTGCTTAAAGAATTGAAGTCAGTCAATTGCAAACTTTTGAAGAGTAGCCTACTATTTATCGACTAGCATCAGTAAAGTAAAGAAGTAAGATGGAGAAACTTACAGAGCAAAAGCAAGCAACTATTAAAAAGATGGCATCGGAGAGAATAGTGAAATTATTAATCGAAGCAGGCCTTGACGCAGAAGAAGTCGGACAGATGTCGAGGGAACATTTGATGAGATCTTTGGCGGAGGTTTGGGCGAAAGACGCGGAAGAAGAAGGTGCGGTTGGTGGTGCTGAAGGAAAGCCAATTGAGAAGCCACAGGCACCGATGTCTATGGAGGCGTTGCTGCAATTCATGATGATGAGAGAGGAGCAACGAGCAGAGAAAGAAGAACAACGTAGACACGAGGAAAAGGAAAAAGAAGAGCAGCGCAGACAAGAGGAGAAAGAGCGTAAACAAGAGGAGAAAGAGAAAGAAGAGCAGCGCAGACAAGAGGAGAAAGAGCGTAAACAAGAGGAGAAAGAAAAAGCAGAACAAGCAGATAGGCTGCGACAACAAGAGATAGACATGCAGAAGCAACAGTTCCAGCTTCAGTTAGAACAAATGAAAATAGATCGTGACGAAGCAGAACGACGAAGAATGGAGTTAATGATAGAATACGAAAAAGCAAGAAAAAGCGATGAAGAAATACGAAAACAGCAGATCGAAGACAAAAAGGCTCGCGAGGAAGAAAAGGAGAAGATGCGTTTACAAGAATTGGAGAGAGCAGAAGAAATTCGTCAGGAAGAATTGCAAGCTGAAAAAGACAATTTGGAAAAAGCAGAAAGAGAAAGAGAAGAACAGATGCAATTAGAACAAAAGAAACTTGCTATCAAGGAGGCTCAACTTAAAGAAATGGCCATTGAAAAAGAAGAACGCAGAAAGCAGTTAGAACTATTGCAGCAGAAGATTGAACAAGAAGAACTGCGGAGAATCGAAGATCAAGATCGACTGAAGAAGAGAGACGAAGAGGATCGTAAGAGCCGAGAAGTGTCAGAACAGATTAGGCTCAGAGAAAGTGAGACAATGGTGTCCAAGATTAAGAAGATAGGTGATGCAATGAAGCATGTGCTACCTACGATGCCATATGATATGATGGAAGTGCCATTATATTTTGAGACAGTGGAAAATGCATTCAATAGTTTTGCTGTGGAAAAGCAGTACTGGGTGAAATTGTTGTTGCCATTGATGACCCCGAGAGCGCGAACGGTATTGAATCGATTGTCATTTGAGAATTTAGATAAATACGATGCAGTGAAAGAGCACTTGTTGAAGGAATTCAAGTTAACAGCTCGTGAGTACAGGTCAAGGTTTGCAGATGCCAAGAAGACAGCCGAAGAAACGTATACGATGTTCACGGCTAGGCTGAAGAACCTGTTGAATTATTATGTCCGAAGTAGACGAGTGGACAAAGACTACGAGAAGCTGTTTGATTTGTTAGTGGCGGATAAGCTGAAAGAATGTTTACCACCAGGTCCACTGCAGTTTGTCTTAGCAAAAGAGGGCACAGAATGCTTGGAAGCTAGTAATGTTGCAGACCTCGCAGACATACATGTAAACAATCGGATTGGTGTGATGTTCCAAGACAAACCGAAATTTGAAGCATGGGACAATAGTCCAAAGCAACCCAAGTGGAACAAGGATAGCAAAGACACCGGAAGCCAAGCCAAGAGTAATGATGCAAAGAAAGATAATTATTCTGGAAAGCAGTATTGGCAAGATAAGAAAGAGTCAACGTGGGACAGACAAGCCTACAATCGAACTCCGCTGCTGGGACGCCCAACAGAAAGTAATGCATCATACACGCCGTACAACAAATGGGAGAACAATGAGCAAAGAAGTTTTATAAAGAAACGTTGCCACAACTGTCATTCTGACAAACACCTAATAAAACATTGCCAAGCACCAGGAGCGGCAAATCTGAGGAAGAACTTTAGCAGAAGTGCAGAAAATCTTCGAGTAAACCAGATACAAGTGATGAATGCACCAGACCAGTTTGAAGAATCGGACGATCGTGAAACAGAAGTGAAGTCGGTAATGAAGTGTACGCCGCAGTTCACCATACAGAAAGAAGCGATAAAGACTACTTCCATTGCAGAAATTTGTCGAGAAACAAAAAGTAAAGAGGAGTGTCAACGCATAAAGAAGATATCGTTGCAGCATGTAAATGTGGAGATACGTGGGACTGATGGGCAGCCTGTGCAAGTCGAGGCGTTGATTGACTCGGGGACCGAGATACCAGTAATCAACGAGGAACTACTGAAAGGAACGACAGTAGAAGAAATCGGCAGAGTTCATTTGCAATGTGTAGCTGGAGAGCCGATTCCAGCTAAGTTGGTGAAAATCGAAGTGCGGATGAGCGGTCGTAACGAAGGAACAGCTACAGAGGACAGGACAATAAATATCGCGCCATATTTAACTTTAGTGTGTGCCAGCATTTCAGCAGAACTGTGTAAAGAAAATCCAGAAAAGTTCCTGCTACATCCAGAGATAATTGCAGAACTGAAAGAGGTTCCACCAATCAGTATATTGCAAGGAGAGCTACAAGCGAATGTGACTACAAGAGCACAAAGTCGGAGAGCAGAAGTCGAAGACGGAGAAGATGAAACGATAAACGAAAGTTCGCAAGAAGATGACACGGAAAGCGAAGATGAACTCAGCATCCAAGATGACGAAAGAACAACATCTGAGAACAATGAAACTGAAGAAGAGATGGCTGCATGTGAACGAAATGATAGTGAAGATTCCGGAAGCGACGCTGAACTGGAGACAAGTATGAGGGACTTGTTCACAGAGAATTCGAACGATGAAAGACAGCTGGAAGATGCGAAGAAATTCGAGGAGCAGCAGAGAAATGACGAGTCACTGAAATCGTGGTGGAGGATCGCTGAAGACCAAGGATCAGAGTTTAGCGTGGTGAATGGATTGCTGTATAAGAAGCATCAAATGCTGGATCAGCTTGTGTATCAGTTGGTGTTACCGAAAGAGAGAAGAATTCAAGTAATGGAATTAGCTCACGAGTCAGTATTTGGCGGACACTTGGGAGAAGAGAAGACACGAGAGAGAATCAAGTTGTCCTTTGTCTGGCCAAAGATGCGTCGAGACGTGGTGAAATTTTGTAAGTCCTGTGAGAAGTGTCAGCTGAAGGCACGAAGTTTGGTGATGGATCGAGTGCCGATTACACCAATTCCAAGGGAAGATGTTCCATTCCGACGGATGACTATGGACGTGGTAGGCCCAATAGAACCGACGTCAGCAGCTGGGCATAAGTATTGCTTGTGCATAGTGGATTCATGTACAAGATGGCCGACAATCTTTTTGCTGAAGTCATTGACTGCTAAGGCTGTGTGCGAAGCTTTGATGAAGCTATTCATTGACGTGGGGGTGCCGTCTGTGATCACCAGCGACAGAGGCACAAATTTTACAGCCAGTCTCACAAGAGAATTTTTGAAATTGATGGGATGCTGTCCACGATTCGATTCACCGGGGCATCCAGAGGCAGCCGGATTAGTCGAGAGATGGAACCAGACGTTCAAGAAGATGGTGCATCATGTCATTGTGGAAAATCCAAGACAGTGGCATAAAATCATTCCGTTTACCGTATGGGCATTGAGAGAAGTTCCTAACGCAACGACAGGAGTGGCACCATATCTGCTGGTGTATGGAAAAATGCCAAGAGGACCATTAACTATCTTAAAGGAAAGCTGGACCAAAGAAATAAATCTACCGCCAAACATTGGAGTACAACCAGCAAAGTACCTGAAGAACTTAAGAGCAGACATGGAGAAAGCTTTGATATTTGCTGAGAATTGTGCAGAGGAAAAGCAAAAACAATGCGCCAGTCAATACAACAAGAGGGCCAAGGATAAAGAATTCGAACCAGGAGAAAACGTCATCGTCCTGTATCCAACGTCAACCAATAAATTGATCTCACGATGGCATGGTCCATGTACAGTGCTACAAAGAAGATCCAAGTATTCGTATCTGGTGGACATGAATGAAAACGGCCGACGAATCGTCCATGCCAACAAAATGAGGAAGTTCATCGCAAGAACATTATCGTGTGGTCTCATCGTGGAAGAGGACGACGAATTCGGATCAGTGGTAGAGCTACCATTGAAAGAAGACCATGCAGAGACGACACAGAAATCGCTGCAATTGGACTATGAACAGATCGGACATCTTACGTGCGAGCAACAGAAACAGCTACTGGATGTACTGAACCGTTATGCAGACAGATTTTCGGACAAACCTGGATTATGTACATTGGTAGAACAGGAAGTGGTGCTGAACCCAAAAATCCTAACACTTGCTAACTAATTGATTGAGATTTTTTGGTTTCTACAGACAATTTATTTGTAATTTTGCTGAAATTGCTAAACCATTGACAGATTTAACTAGCAAGCAGACACCTGAGAACATTATTTGGACTGAGGACCACCAGAAATCTTTTGATTCTCTTAAAGAAATTGTTTTATCGAATGTTGTTCTGTACATGTTCGAGGTTGGCAAACCATTTAATTTGTACTGTGATAGCAGTGATTTTGCTGTGGGGGCTGTGCTGTCACAAGTGGACGATGAGGGGATAGAACGTCCCGTTTCATTTATCAGCCAGAAGCTGACAGATACCCAGAGGAGATGGGCGACGATTGAGAAGGAAGCCTATGCAATCATATGGGCTTTAAACAAATTGAAAGAAATCATTATTGGTTCCAAGATTAATGTGTTCACTGATCATAATCCTTTAGTTTATTTGACTGAGTCAATGTCGAAGTCTGCTAAGTTAGTCAGATGGTCTTTATCATTGCAAAATTTTGACATTCTGTTGAACTATAAGAAAGGAAAGTTGAATGTAGTAGCAGACTGCTCATCGAGATTGTAGTATAAGGTATTTTGTGATTGCATTTAGTATAAGAATTGTTTGTATTTAGTTTAAGCATTATACGTTCGCTAATTTTTAAGATTAATTAGCTCTCTTCAAAAGAAAGGAAGGAGGTAATGTCAGCTAATTTAATCAGTGCACGCCGATTGTCGTACAGCGACGTAAGTAGGCCAGGTGCAAATTGCCGCGCGGCGTCTACACAGGTGATTGTCTGGACAGCACGTGACGTCTAGACGAGCGTACGTTAATTGTACAAGAAGGGAGTGGAAGTGAAGAAGGAGAGTTGCGTGTTGAGAGCCGTTGAGATAGGCTGTAATAGTTGTTGTTGAGTTGCGATAGAGTAGACTGATGAAGGTAGTAGTCGTGTAGTTGTTATGATAACGCAAGTGTAGTCATTGTTGTGTTGTTGCTGATCGTTTTACTTTATATCGGATTTTGGAGTATAATAAGAAGAGTTAAACACGTCGTCGTTGTTGGTTAACAAAACAGTGAAAGACTGTAGATTCTTTAACCTAGCCATTTAGCTAATGAAACAGTTATCTAGGGATAGGCCTACGCTACCACGAACTTATACGAAGAAGCTTCCGAAGAGACTGATAGGAGGTGAAGGTGATATCAAGGAGGTTATCACAATTCGTATAACCTGTTGCTGTTTACTTTCACTTGTATTTGGGAAACCCTGTCAGTGGGACAGTAGTCCCTTAAGGGTTCTCTCCTTTTGCTTTTTGTTAGTTTCTATAGACACTATATGTAATAAAGATGTTTTGTCAACTGTCACTTTGAGCAATAAAAACTGTGGTTATGGTTAACCACACCGTTGCAATTTTCACAGATTATCTTAGAAACAATGAAGCGCTCATAGCTTTATTTGGGCGGAAAAGAAAAGTGTATTATATGACTAGGCCTACTTTGCTTTTAACAGAATAGACAAAGATTTATCACACAGTACTTGACCGAATTGTCTCTGTTTCAGTTCAAGAGAATGTTGAACCGAGAACTGAGTCATTTGGCTGAATCGAGCAAATCTGGGAGTCAAGTATCGGAATACATCAGCAACACATTTCTAGGTATAATTCAATTCTATGTGCATGGTCAAACTATCTGAAATACCGAAATGCAGTGTAAATGGTGAATTACTATTCCCCTATTCTATCATAGCTATACATTGCAAGACTGCACAGCAGAACAGAAAACATGACAAGATCCCATTTTTACGGCAAGAATAAGGCGAGTAGGCTAATTGAACATTGCGCCGCACATATCCCATTCAAATTATAGCTCTACGGCGCATTTTGAATGAGAAGCTTTCAAAGAAAGATTTATCTTCAACACGTTGCTGGAAGCCATGTAAGGAAATCTATAAAGCGTCTTTATAGCGCAACAATAGTGGCCTATTCTGTTATGGCTGCAATATTTGGAGCGGTCACTGGACGTCTTTTTTTTAGCCTATTCTGTGAATGATTTTGCCATAGACAACTACGACCTCTAAAGAAATATACTCTGCAGTTCTTTATATTCAAGACTACACGATCAAAAGTAGCCTAAATTAATGTCTTCGCACAAAATACAGATAGAAAGACCATTGATAAGACAATATATAGTAACAAGGCACTGTCGTAGGCCTATATAAGAAAAGAAGCACAAAAGAAACACGTAGATTCGTCGTAGAATAAGAAGAAAAAGAGGAGAAAGACTTTGAAGAGAAAAAGTACCGTAGTTCATTAACCCAAGCCTTTGTATGAAGTGTCATCGATTTAATTTATAGCTTAGGCATACGTATGGGCTTATGGCAAGTCCTCTCCCTCACCACCTCATCTGTCCACCGACAGTGTACGATCGGTGTACTCATCAGAGCTGAGTTGGTAAGGGTGCAGATTGAGCAGAAATCTCAGCAAAAGTTTCTAACCCTCGTTAAGGTTTGAACCCCGACCTCTCATGACCTCTCATGACCTATTGTGGCCTCTCATCTATCACGCAAGCCACTAGAATGACTAGAACTAGATCATTGTCAGTTGCAGTGACCTTGTTTCTTGTCGAAATTAATTATTAGCCCCTATCAATGCGAGAAACACAAAAAGAATTGCCCGATTCCAACAGTTATTTTTGGCATTTTCTGTTATTTTTAACTCTATTTTCCAACTTGAATTACCGGTGTGTATATATACCCAGAATCCAGTGTCAATGTTTTATCCGATGTAGCTTTCGTCTAGTTGAACGGAATAAAAATGTCATCCAAATCAAACTATTTTCAAATAGGAAATCGAGAATGGATCCAAGTTCCGAGGTTGAGCGTCTATAACAGCGGTTCCCAACCCGTGGCCCACGAGCCAAAAGCGGCCCGCGAGGCCTCAACAAATGGCCCTCATCTCTCAAACAATTTTAAAAAAAACTAGCTGAACCCGGCCACGCGTTGCTGTGGCTGAAAAGAGGCTCCCCCTTCCCCTTCCCCTCCCCTCCTCCTCCCCTCCCCTCCCCTTCCTTCTCCCCCTCCCCCTCCTTTTTCCTTCTCCCCTCCCCCTCCCCTCCCCTCCCCCTCCCCCTCCCCCTCTCCCTCCCCCTCCCCCTCCCCCTCCCCCTCCCCCTCCCCCTCCCCCTCCCCCTCCCCCTCTCCCTCCCCCTCCCCCTCCCCCTCCCCCTCCCCCTCCCTCTCCCCTCCCTCTCCCCCTCCCTTCCCTTTCCCCTCCCCCTCCTCCCTCTCCCTCTCCCTCCTCTTTCCCTCTCCCTTCCCCTCCGTCCCCCTCCCCTTCCCCCTCCCCTTGACCTCGATCCACCTCCCCTCCCCTCCGCTCCCTCCCCACCGTCTTTGTCCCGCTCCCTCCGCTCCTTTCTTCCGTCGCAGCGTCCATTCCCAGCCCAAAGGCCGCTTTGTGAAAAGGCCTAAAAGCGGCCTCTTTGGAAAATTAATCGCGACTCGCTTATGACGTCATAGCACCGCACCTCATTGATGTTTCGTTGCTGTGTTTGGAGACGGCGTTTATGAAATCTCTGCAGCCGTGTGGGACGTGTTTAGTTTGCAAATGGCGGACGAAGGGATTGCAAAGTTCACTTTTTGTGGAAACGGTTGGGTTTTTTCGGGTGAAAACATCTTAACATGCGGTTGAATGGGAATGGAAGGTGTTGTAAAATTTTCAAAACAATCGGTGGGTCACTTTCAGCGTGAAAATGCGACGAACATTTGGAAAGTTCATTTTTATATATATAGATATGAAAAATTGACAATTTGGATAAGATACAACATTATAATTATTTTCTATTACAAAATATTTTATTTTTGAAGTCGATAAACGTCAAACATTCTACTTTGAATCAATTATAACAATTTTTATATGCTTTTGGTTAATTAAATTTCAGCATTGTGGCCCCCTGAACGCCCTAATAACCTATAAACTAAGAAAAAGTGGCCCTACAGTCAAAAAAGGTTGGGAACCACTGGTCTATAAATAGTCTTGGTGATTCAAGGTGTTTAAGGTAGGCGTCTATCGTGATGTCGTTTCAGTTGCGTGACTAACAAAGTCTCTGCAAAACGAACAGATCTCAAGAAAAAAGAGAAAGGTTCTCTGGTCTGCAGAAAAATGACTTCTTTCTTTTTTCTTTTTGCGCGCAGATAAAGATGACGAGGCGGAGGCGTCAGATTGCCTTCCTCCATCTGACGCTCTCTCATCATCATCATCATCCCACCGTCGCCCCCAGCAACAGCAGCAGCAGCAGCAGCCACCTCACCTGCAGAAGTCACATCACCCACCAATGTCTAGAATAACAGGCATCAAAAGGTTGAGCCACACTAACAGCTGCTGCTCAACGACTACGACGCCGACCTATGGAGTCGAAGACATCGATGAACAGCAGCTGGCTCCGGTAAGTGCAGCATATGCAATCATATAGGCTTACATTGTACCTGCATGCACAAAAAGACTATAAACAGATGCGCATGTACGTGAGTAGCCACCGTGTTAAAGGTGTTCGTATGTAAGTAATTGTTAACTTCCATTTACACTTAACAGATTACTTTGTTGAATCCAGTGATCACACCATCTTGCAGCCTGCAATACACGCGATAATGGCTCTTACCATGCATGTCAGAAGTCGACTTCAAGTCGGAAATCGGTTGTTTTTCTGCCAAGTCGGGTGAAGTCGTTTTGTCTCCAAGAAGTCGACTTCAAGTCGACCTCAAGTCACTTTAGGGTCAGGTGGAGTCAGATTAGCTGACCAAAGTCACTGCCGTGTCTACGCGGTCCCATTCCACAAGTTTCTCTCTCTTCTCTGTAGCATTGTATGCGGATCAAAAGCATCGTCTTAAGATTAGCTTCCCTCTTTCTGCCTCCTTCGCCTCTTCTCTCAGTTATGCAGAACCGGATTTAAAAAAAGTTATAGGCCCTACCGTATAATTCAGAAAGACTCGAGTGGTTTGCAAATTGGATAAAAGTAGTGGTGCTTCGTGTTTCTCGAGTTTAAATAGTTAAGGTAAACGTATGTTGCTATAGTCTATATGAATGATAGCTGTGAACAAGTGCTCACCTTTTGAACTGACTATAATTATAAACAATTGAAGAACAATTACAGTCATGATGCAGCATTGTATATATTGATTCCACGTATTAATGTACGATCGATGTCATGATATTAATCTTGAGATTCAGTTAAAAAGTTGATCCTCGCAGATTATTTTTTCGTCTCTTCGCAGTAACAGTTATGATTAACGACATAGACTGACATAAATAAGATGGCTAATTAAATTAAATTAGGGCCTATATTATGCACTGTAGGCCTATAATGCGTGTTACAGTGACGTCCATAGTTGAAGTTTGTTATTTTAGTTGATGGATGGCTTGAGTGACTGGGGAATGGATGTCTTCAAACTGGACACATTGACGAATAGTCGGCCGCTAACGACCATCACCTACTCGATACTGAAGGTATAACTTATACCACTGGCAGCAGCATTTTTCTTGTCTTTATATTTGTTGTATATAATTTTAAAATAATGCTGTCTTAAAGCACCTCAGTCTTAAGAAATATAGAGCCTGATAAACACTTGTACCTTAAAATATAGTGGGCTACATAAATATTGAAACATACGGGGATTGAATTTGGTTGAATTATTTGTCGTCGACTGCATTCTACTTAATAAGAACGTTTAAAATTTGCCAACAATTATTCTCAAAATGCGAAGCTTCAACAGTTGCAGTTATCTGCAATGGCTGCTTAAATTTGTCGATAGGTGTTCACAGAATTTCAAATGCTGTGTTCAAATGAGTCATTTGTTACGCATTTGCGCGTCATTTGAAATAGCAAATTAGTGAGACTTACAAGAGACTTTCACAGAGAAAATCATGCATGATTACTCCGCCAAAAATAAGAACCATAAGGGAAAATTCAAACAGACAGATGCTGCCGCTGCTGCTGCTGCTGCAATTATAATTGTCAATATTGCGATCTGTATTCACTAATTCATTGCCATAGTTGCTATTTTGACGTCACGACGTCACGAGACTGCAGTCGGCGGCGCATCACATGTGGCGCGAAAGACGTCATAACACTATGCAGCAGAGACAGAGAATAATTGCTTTGCCATTATTATGAAGCAAAGCATCTGCTGCAACTATAATTAATAGATTGTCAGATGCAGCAGCAGCAGCAGCAGCAGCAGCTGTTGTCCTTCAATGGATGACACGTCATCGAATGAACCCTTTGTAGTGACTGCAGCTGTTGCCAGATGTCGCATCCGAGCAAATGACCAGCAGATGATAATATAACATGCGATTTACAAATGAATATAATATATCAACAGCAATACAATGATATAATTTATTCATTCCGTACAACATAATTTTATGGCATTTGTGTTATATTGCAGTCAATTCTCATTCTGACTCTGTGAAAATTTTCCATTAAATTTTATGGTTGGTCCTAGAACTACTAGGCTTACATGAAATATTGCTGCTGCTGCTGCTGCTGCTGCTGCTGCTGCTGCTACTACTACTACTAGGCCTACTACTACTACACAACTGCTACAACTAGACGTATAGTAGTAGCGGTAGTGATAGTAATGATAGCCGTGCTAGCAGTGTTCTCATCAGGAGGCACCATGTCCTTCTATCTGACTGCATTCTAATATTATGTATGAATACCTGCAGATCTGACTATTTTCGGATTTATACAGTCTTGTAATGGTATAGTAAGTGATGAGATTCGGTCACAATGATGTTTATCCTGCTGCAAGCATATCGTCTCTTAATGTTGATAGTGATGTTCAATGTAGTCCACACAATGGAGTTCGGAATGTCCCTCACGATGTCTATTAAAGGCCAGATAGGTCTGTGTGTTAGTGGATTGTCTCTATACATGTGTCCAAGATAGAGTAAAACCAAACGAGAGGAAAGCCAACAGTAGGCTAACGTCAGGAGATAATGCTGTCTGCAAATACTGTTGTTTTCCCCTTTGACAATTCAACGCAGTAATGAACCGATGCACAAATGGTCGCTTTAGAAGTTTAGATCATTCAGGGCCTTTCAATTTTGAAACTGTTCTCCTCAACCGCCGAGGTTGGGTGAGAAGCGCTCATGAGCAGAGTGACCGCGATGGGGCTCTATAATTATAAATCATCGTTGTAAATGAATGAATGAATGAATGAATGAATGAATGAATGAGTGCATGCGTTCTTAAAGTGCATCCGTGACTTGTTGGGAGTCATGCGTTCTTGACTGTTCTTGTAGGAAAGGGATCTGCTGACGAAATTCCAGATCTCCCCTTCGATCCTCATCAACTACTTGCGATTGCTTGAGGATCATTACCGACCGGTTGACTACCACAACCGAATCCACGCAGCAGACGTCACTCAGTCAACGCACGTTCTGCTCTGTGTGCCCGTCTTACAGGTGAGCACAGACTCTACTCACAGCAGACACCTCATCTGTGTGCCCGTCTTACAGGTGAGCACAGACTCTACTCACAGCAGACACCTCATCTGTGTGCCCGTCTTACAGGTGAGCACAGACTCTACTCACGTTCTGCTCTGTGTGCCCGTCTTACAGGTGAGCACAGACTCTACTCACGTTCTGCTCTGTGTGCCCGTCTTACAGGTGAGCACAGACTCTACTCACAGCAGACACCTCATCTCACCTCGAACCCTGTCAAACGAGGACCGCGGGATTATTGCTTCGTCAAACTGCAAGTGCCATTCAGTACATCTGGTTCACAGAGGCTAACACTTAGTGCAAACTGTGTGTGTGATTTTAAGTAGGCCTAATATGCGTTCATTGATCTTGTAGAAGACGGGAAAAATAAATCGGTCCTAATTAATTAATTAATGTAGGACTACCATTCTGTGTGACTGAATGACAGAGAATTTGAAGTTGTGTCGCTTTGAAGAGAGCTGTAATATTATAGTCAGTGACTGTCAGCCGTCGCAAAAATAATTATAATGATGTCCATAAAAATTAATGTTTATTGTTTTCAGAATGTCTTCTCTGATTTAGAAGTCCTTGCCGCCATTTTCGGAGCCGCCATACATGACGTTGACCATCCAGGTGTCAATAATCAATACCTGATCAATACAAGTGAGGAGATCTATAGACGCTACATGTACATATAGGCCTATGTTGATACTCTTTTAAATCAAACATCTGTCGAACTGTTGATCAGATGCCTTTCAAATTGAAGTTTCCAGTTTTACAGTTTTAGACACCTCAAATTGGAATAGTCATGAGACCAAACAGCCCAGGACTGCTGATGATTATGATGATGATGATGATGATTATGACGACGACGACGACGACGATGACTATGACGATGATGATGATGATGATGATGATGATGATGGTGGTGATGATGATGATGATGATGATGATGATGATGATGATGATGATGATGATGATGATGATGATGATGATGATGATGATGATGATGATGATGATGATGATGATGATGATGATGATGATGATGATGATGATGATGATGATGATGATGGTGGTGGTGGTGATGATGATGATGATGATGATGATGATGATGATGATGATGATGATGATGATGATGATGATGATTATGATGATGATGATGATGATGATGATGATTTCTTCGTTACATTAAATCTATTTGCAACGTTATAGGCTCTGATCTGGCTCTGATGTACAATGATGAATCCGTCTTAGAGAATCATCATCTGGCCGTCGCTTTTAAGCTGCTTCAGATTAAAGATTGCAACATCTTCGACCAACTTCACAAGAAGACGGTTCAGAGGTTAAGACGAATCGTCATTGATATGGTGAGTTGAACACACACACACCTCCTTCTCTGACCATCATAAGGTTTCTCCCTGCATATTTATTATTATCATGCAATTTACAATTTAAGGAATATCAGTAAAAATTAAAATTAAGGAAAATAATAAGAGAAAATAATTGAATAAATAAAGTTAGAGAAAAAATATAAAAACGATAAAAAAACGATGGAAAAATAAAAAATAAAAACCATGTTTTTGGGAGAGAATAAAAAACGGAAAAACGTTTTTACAACTAGCCTATGCCCCATATAAATGCCTCAATTGACGTTACGAAGACACTGCTGCGCTGATGTGGTACAATCAGATCTTGGTGTGTCGATGAAAACCATCGACTCATCAAAAGATCTGATTTGTTCTCGCTATCGTTTGAAGACTCGCACAAACTACATGTACTTGTATGCTCTCTCTCGTGAAAGGAACGGTTCCTCCACTGAAAATTTCAACCGTTCAGCCATGCATGATATAATTATTATACTATTGTAGGCCTACTTGCATTTTCGCGCAGAGAAACGCCGATAATTACAGAGGCAGGCTATGCTTGCTTTTAACTGGAGTAATTAACAAACTGCATATATATATATAGCCTATATATATATATATATAGTGACGGTTACTTGTTTGACCATTTTTTGCATATGCGCCATGATGAGCTTTCCAATATCGTGATCAATTGCTTCAGCTGTTGGTTGCCACAACTTCTTCATATTATATTCCTATTTGCTTTAGGTTCTTGCCACCGATATGTCGAAGCACATGAGTCTATTGGCCGACCTAAAGACGATGGTCGAAACGAAGAAAGTAACCGGAACTGGTGTTCTCGTTCTCGACAGCTACACAGACAAAATTCAGGTTCGTTTATATCGACCACCGATCGATTCCGACAACAATTAAGGCATCTACTTCTATCTATTATTTACTATTATTATTATTTATTTATTTATTTATGCATTTATCTCTCATGAGAGTGAATCTGAAAAGCAGGACGTAAAATTCTTGAATAGTTTCTCTATGTAGACTTTTAAAATGATGCTTCAATTGATTCAATGATCGTCAAGTTACAATAGCGTAGAAATTGCAACAGATTATTTTTCTGTGCAAAATGATTCCTGCCAAGTGACACGGTAGATCAATGATATATAGGTCTATTATGAGAAAAGACAACACCAATAAGTCTCATGCGGTCCTTTTTCTTGTGGCTTTCCAGTGTGTAAAAGTTGACTCGATTTCAGTTTCTATTTTGCAAGGGACAGTCTGTCAAGTTAATGACTTGCCTTTTAGGCTACTTATAACTAGGCCTACTTTTGCCACAAACAAGGTTAACAGGTGCGAAAGAATGTCTATGGCTTTAGTTAGCGTCTCTGATACACTACCACTCCTTAAGTTGTTTTGCCACACTATGGCAAACTATAGCTCACAGCAAAGCGGCGTTGGCGATGGAGTATTAAAAAGCGCATAGTAGTTAAACGCGACTCCTGTGATAACTTGTGATTAATTATCCGTGCATTCTATAAGTTGGAATCATAATACATTGTGTCAGGTTAAAATTTTAAATTAAACAACTATTTTAATTATATTTACGGTTGTTGTTTATTGCGTAGGTTTTGCAGTCGCTGTTGCATTGCGCTGACCTCAGCAATCCAACGAAGTCGCTCGACTTGTATCAGAATTGGGTGGAACACATAATGGAGGAATTCTTTAAGCAGGGTGATACGGAAAGAGATCAAGGTCTCGACATCAGTCCAATGTGTGATCGATTTACAGCATCAGTCGAGAAATCACAGGTAGTTAATTATTATCCACTGCTAGCTCTTCCTTGAATATCAAACTGGACCTACATGTATATGGGCTCTGTACTGGTCCACTGTGGATCATGTACAATTGTACATGTAGGTTCCATGTGTGGATTAGTGTGGGGATTCATGTGAGAATTCACGTGTGATGCATGTGGGATGCATGTGAGAAACATGTGGGATCTATGTGGGTTCCATGGATGCATGTGAGAATCCATGTGGAATCCATGTGAGAAGCCATGTGAGAAGCCATGTAGGGATGTTGGTAATGTTAGTCTGAAAGACTGCAATTTCCTCCAACTCAGTTTCTATAATTACAGTAAGCGATTGCAATGTCTATTCAAGTTTTGCTGTTGATATTGTGTCGTTAAACTGAAACCACTACAGTGACTACACTATACGGTACTTTAAGACTGGAGCCACTTTCACTGCGTGGCTCTGAATAATAATTAATAGGCTATTAATATGTCGTCTGTTAACTGTTTAGGTCGGTTTCATTGACTTCATCGTTCATCCGTTGTGGGAAACGTGGGCGGACCTCGTCCATCCATACTGCAACGACATTCTCGATACAATCGAACAGAACCGCGAATGGTTCTTGAGCAAGATCCTCGTCAGTCCTCCACCCTCTGCCGCAGCCAACATCAGCCCCATCGATGACGTCATCAGCCCCATCGATGACGTCATCAGCCCCATCGATGACGTCATCAACGAGGCTCCCGAATCATCCTTTCCGAAAGACACCGAATCGTCGTCGTCGCCGGACATCCAAGGAATACAAGGGGGCGAACAAACCACAGAAGACGACGCAGCCAATCCTACTTGAGAACTCTAAAGTTTCTTTGCACCGCTTCTCTTATTGCTTCCATTGCAATTGAGTATACATCCAAAAATGCATCCAATTCACGGGTGATTACTACGAACGTGTGTAACTCATATACACAAAAAACTCACCGCGTTTTCCCATCCACTTCCAACTCGATTTGATCAATTGACTTTTGTATATTGAGGTGTTTTGCGTTTGCTTCTGTGCCACTCGTAGGATATTCATCTTAGGCCTACGTGTGAACTCTGAACACGTTTTCGTGTTTTTTAATATTGCCTAATAATGGGATTGATAATTTGATATATTACATCAAAATATGTTTATTAACATATTGAAATTAATAGTGAAATTGTATGATGCCGATATTGAACTATAAAACCTGCCATTATACCGATGAGGCACAACATTAGGCCTATATATGGCCTGACACTAAAGGGTCTATGGATAGGCCTATTAGCCGATAGGGCTCTAATGTTTTAATGATATTGTATATAGGCCTAAGACGAACATCAAAGCTATTCAATGCGGCTATCCGAAGCACTTGACTTTCGAGGCGTGACGTTTTAATACTATTCTTCCACTATTATCATGAGTTTTGATTGGGATGTTATTATAACCACGAACGTCTATCCTGCAAGTCCCTATAGCTGCGTCAGAAGTTTACTCCAATTTGACTTGTGGCTCCCTCTATTGTGGTTTGGCTGTGATTGACTCTGGCAGTAGTTTGGCTTTGAATGACACTAAAGTTAAAAGTAGACAGCTGATGGACCAGTGATGGTGTTCTAAAGAAGTCGACCGACATATTATGTTTGATGTCACCAACAGAAACAAACAACTTTTTGCTTCTGTCAGTCGATCATGATTTCGCTCGTATCAGAAACTGTTTAACCTACAGTTGATTGTCCTCAAGGCAGCTGACAGTAACTGCGCTGAATGTTAAAGTTTTACAGTTTATCGTTTAACAGTGGGAGTGATATTTTCTTAAACAGCTTTGTATTGGCTTAGACATCAACTGTTGTTTACAGAAAAAGACCTCGACAGGACAATGTGGTGCAGTTTTAATAAATCTAAGAAGTCAGTTGCCAAAAATAGAGGCAGCGCGTTTTCTTGTGCATGCTGTGTTTACAATAGCCTACTGTTAACCAGGTTCTACGCGTATGACAGTGTCTGCATGCCACAGGCTACTTTTCCCATTAATTGAATACTATTTACATAAAAAACATGCCTGTCGTTTGATATTGACTTCTTTTGAAGAGTCTAGAGACTAGGCTAGATCGAGTGTCTCACTTTAGAGTTTATCTTGGAAGTAGCTTACTGTCCAGCAATGGGACACTGCATGGAAAAGGTGGGGGAAATTGCAGCATGTCGTTTGCAATAAAGACGCGATTTATAGACGGATCCCTGACATCCAGATCCTATCCATCTCACAATGTAGGCTAGCTCCACTGGCACTGGCAACTGGGAACTTTCTGTGGGCTTCTGTCATATATGGCCGTTTCCATGGTTTCCGCGATCCCAAGTGACTTTTGAGACATAGCGTAGCGCCGTAGCCTATATGTACGTGGTTCTTGATCTGGCCCACGCAGAGTCAACTCTTTGCTCCAACTAAGTTAGTATTACACGTCGATGCCATATAGTATTGCCAGAAAGTCCTGTTGCTTCTTCCTCTGAACCCTTGTGCATGCCTCTTCCAATTGTCCACCTTTTCGAGCTGATCTCGTGTTTTCTTCTTCTTCTTATCTCAACGTGTGGTAAGTTGATGTCCCTAAGTTTCCGATACATGACTGTGTATAATGTATATTGTATATAGGCCTACGCCAACAAACTGACTTAGACCTACATTCTGTTATGTTGCCTCACGCACCTCCACTGAAACTGTTTTTTTGTCATCATCATCATGAAACATTGGGATGTTATTTCTAAAGGAGAGTTTCGAATGCACTTTCGTTTCTTCCTAACACTTCGCAGCAATTCAGCTCTAGCAGGCAGATGAAGAACGCTGATAGGTTCCAGCATGACTCACCGCTTATTATCTGCAGCTTCATGCCAGGCTTTAAGTTTAGCAAGATTCATGAGATGCACGCGCATGCAGTGATGCCAAAGCAGCTGATGCCTTAAGTAGGCTATAGTATGGCACAAGTATGCAGTCTCTGAACTCTGAAGCCTGGATTAGCACCATCTAGTGAAGCTTTGCAGTGTCATACACGTACCATATACTGGTATGCACCAGTACTGTGTGTAAACAAATACCAATGGTGTCATGAACATTGAGCTTGCTTTCGAATGCATGACCTGATTAAACATGCTCAAGCTGCTCACGCAAATAGGCCAAATAATATAAGCCAATGAAGTTTGCATTCAGTGTTCGAGAGGCATACGGAAAAAGCAGATAACTGCAAACTATGCAAAGCAGACGTGCATTGAGCAGCTGTAAAAGGCATGCATGGTAACCGCTGATGAATTAATTTATGGGTACTGAGATTCCAGATGGTTACTCATATAGATCTAATCGAGGAATGCGCTTTTCCAGACTAAGCATAATATTATGTGGTATGTGGCACATGACGAGATAATCACCGATATATCTCAAAATTACGATGTCTCGACTCTACGATTTACACCAGCAGCATGTTTATTCAGAGCTGTGCATAGCACTAATCATTCTTGACTTAAACTATAGTCCTAGATCCTTTTATATAACGTAAACAGAAATAAATTTTCCAATAATAGCTCAGGATTCATTCATTCATTATTCGTTCATTAGATCTATTAGAATTTATACAGCGCCTCTTCAAGAAACTACTCAGAGGCGCAACTCAGCAACACGGACCCTGCAGAGTCAGACATCCACAAACTAGCATATATATAGCATCTTAATTATAACTTAGCAGTGGCTCTGCAGGCAGATGAAAATGCTGATATACCGTAATAATGTTCCAGCATGACTCACCGCTTATAATGAAGCAGTGGTTTTTGAGTTGGGCTGTAGAAATTCAAAGTATACGATGTCTGATAATTATGCAACTGATCTAGAATTATTTTTGTGCAGAACTTTTTGTGATGAAACGCGCAACACAGACTGAACGTTGTTCTCAGCAAAGCATCAATTATGTCAAAGCGATTCATTCGGAAGTTGTGTTCATATCGAGACTCACCAGTCAATATATATAATTATTCACATGTATGTATATATAGCACCTTCAGAAATACTCTAAAATTTTTATATATCTATAAATTGAATAGATTTCGATAATAGATTTGTTGAACGATTTCAATTTTCCAGTGGTGACGCTCATGAAGCACACCAGTCAGAGCGTGGCATTGAGGCAGTCGAACATTAGCGAATGTATCTAGACATTTAGTTTGGCCACACTAGCTCTAACATACTAACACCACAATTCTGAATCTAAAGACACAAGGTGAGATGCTATAATGAAGCCGAAGCATCTATACTCTATAGGCTCTTTTAAGCAACCTATAGTTGGCGGCAGCACTGACCAGTGGCGTGTGATCCCAACTGGATGATGAAAACAACCCCCAGTCCCCCACCGCTTTGGCCGATTCATTGTATCGGAAATCAACAATCGTGCAGTTTCTGTCCAAAACACACTCTAATTTCCTCCCACTTTTGAAGTACGATGGGTATCATTCCACAAACCACACCAACCATTTGTAGACTCCGCTGGCAGTCACTGACACCTATTGTACACACTGCAATGCAACATATACCCAACACTCACACTGTGACATTGTCATATTTCGGGAACAGAGAAGCACATTGAAATGCAATCGTCAAGTTCTTCAAAGTCGTATGTCCTGAAATTCTCGGTCGGACAACATCTTCCACGACGAACCGAAGCGTGTCCTCAGTTCCGCTTCGACGGCGTCATAGGAGCGTGACGTCGAGCGCAGGTGAGCGTGGAAGTCGTCCGTCCAGTCCTTCGAGCGTGGCCAATCGCATCGCACGATGACCGCATTCCGTCGCACGATCAGCCTCGTCAGCGTCTTCGCCGATTCCGTTGCTATGACGACGAGCGTTGCCGTGGAAACGCGGTCTCTGATGACGAGCGTCTCTAGATGTGGACACTCCCTGACGAGCAGGACGAGCAGCGTGTCCGCTCGATCCTCGAACGACCTCGGCTGGCGCCGACGCGGCAGGCCGAGGTGAGCGTAGACTGTGAGGGTGTAGCGGTAGTTGTCGACCACCTGAATCACAGAACTTGGAAAGACCTTGAAGATGGGAGAGTGATAGACGACGGCGTTGACCGGTGCTCCATCCTCAAAGACGATATCACTGTCGGTCACACCACGACACTCGAGTCTCACTCGCAGCTTCGGTGCCACCTGCTTCACCTGCATCCATGTGTGAAAACCGATTCCGGTTTCGGTTACAGCGTCGGTGCCGTTGATCGTATTGTATCGATTTTGCACGATGACAATGACCTCGAGCGATGTCACGTGATTGGCCAGATCCATCAGAAGATCGGATGACAGTTGTTGTGGTGACACGATCAACGTCTCAAGAGCAGTGAACTGTGCGACGGTCATCAATGGAAAGTGTTTCTTCGTGCAGTTCAGAACCTCGAGAACACGCAGAGTCTGGCGACAGTTACGCAGAACGTTGTCGAGAAGACCCGGAGCATCGGACAGATCGAGCAGAAGGTGGTTGAGACGGAGGCGGATGAGGCCGTGTAGGTTGCCGAGCAGTTTCTTCAGCTCGGCCAGGATCTGTCCACCGGTTCCAGTGATGTACGAATCGACGCCGCGAGACTCACAGGCGAATGTGAAGTCGAATTGTTCGAGACACGGCATCGGGTATTCGTCGAAGAACTCGAGAAAGCAGCTGAGGATCTCGAGAAACGTGTACAGGTTGTAGAAGTTCGAAATGGGAGCGAACGTGATGCGGCGGCTGTTGTGTCCGACGGCTCCCAGGTAGACCTGCAGACGCCTGTGGTTGATCTCGTACTGGTAACCCTTGTAGGGCACATAGCGCCGCCTGGTGAATGATCGCTCGTCCAGCGCGAGGTGTCGCCACAGACGTGGTGAGAAGAACGTGTCATACCAGTGACGACAAACCATTGAACAGCTGTAACGCTGTGGCATCGTCAACAGAGAGAAAATCTCCTCAAGAACTATGTCTGGCGCAAATTCCCACATCGCTATCGTCATCACCCTTCGCCTGATGACGACAGCACATGAAACCGACTGACTGGCTGGCCGACTGACAGACTGGCCGACTGGTAGACTGGTTGGTTGTCTGGCTGACTGGTCTACTGGTTATTCAGGTCTAGGCTGCCGCGGGTGATCCTCTAGAGCTGGGCTACCAACAATGAAGAGTGATATTTGCACCTGCTTACAATTAAAGCCAAAGACAAACCAATAGACAACTATAGTGTGCCGTCATGAGCCAATGAATGCCAAGGACGTTGAGCGATTGAAACTGCAGTTATTACCTCAGATTTATATAGCACCTCCTCCTCCATGGAGACTCATCCGCGGCGCAACAGAAGCTCTATAACTCCAATGCCCCATAACCCAAATCCCTATATACCGAACAACAACTTCTTGCAAGCGCTTATTGAATAGGAGCAAAGAGAGATCGAGTACCAGGTAACTCATGTCCTGAGATGATAGAGATAACTGTTCCTCCATTACTTGACCTACAACGTCACACTCAGAGATGTTTACCCTTTCTAATGTTCACTAGAGGCCATGTGAGTCAGTGTGTTAAGGCCTACTTTTGTTCGTAAGCCCAAATACCAATCTTTCTATTACTAATTAGACCTTAAAGATTAGCCTATAAAGAATAATCACCAATGCTCTCTACGTCGGTATAATTATGCTATAGTTTTGTATGTCTAGTTGTACACATTTACTTGCCTTGAAACGTTGAAACTGCCGACACTTTGCAACGTTCATTATAATCACTGGTCTAAATGATGGCGATGGTATTTGTCTGTAACGCAGCTTAAAAACATGAATATTCATCACTTGCATCAGCATACTATGCATATTCATAACCTGGAACAGTCCAAGTTCGAGGTGGAAATGACGGCCAGGCAAAAGAAAGTTGCACAGAAAGGAGGATTCGGAGGAAGAGAAAGAGGCGAGGCAAGAGAGAGAAGGAGGAGGCTGAGGAGGAAGAGAAAGAGAAGAAGCAAGAGAAGGAGGATGCTGAGGAGCGGAGGATGGAGAAGGGAATGGAGGATGGAGGCGGTGCTTGGAAGCAGACAATTCAGCTGCAGCAGCTGTGGTTAACATTGTCGGAAGACGTTAAATGCGGCCACACCAAAACACAACGATCGAGGCCTATTGATAATAAATGCTCTATTCGCGTGGCAGCGTTTGCGTCGATGGGCCTAACGCAGACTAATGGCCTGTAAAGAGTATTTAGGTCTACATACGTTGTACAAGTACATGTACAATGTTGTACATGTACTTGTGCCTGTAAAGAGTATTTAGGTCTACATACATTGTACAAGTGCATGTACAATGTTGTACATGTACTTCGGCACAGCGGTCCTAGACCTCAAGCCTCCATGCACGGAGTTGCGCAAATGATATAGGGTCACGAATGCTCTGGCTATCCATATAAACATAGGTCTGTATTATATGTGCAGAGATAACGCAGAATTTTTAATTGGTATTCAGTACGCCCCAATGCCAGTCCCTTAATTCAGCTCAACCTCTATAATAATGGTCTTATAGAACCGCTAATTAGCAATTTGCATGAGTCGAACCACTGTGACCAACGCCAATGCTTGACAATTGATTTTCGTCGTCATCATGACAATGTGATGATGTTTTTGATAATGATGATGATGATGATGACGACGACGATGATTATGACGATGACGATGACAATGTGTTGATGTTGTTGATAATGATGATGATGACGATGATGATGACGATGATGATGATGAGTATGATGATGATGATGATGATGATGATGATGATTATGATTATGATTATGATCATGAAACTGTGATGATGATGACGATGACGATGACGATGATGATTATGATGATGGTGATGATGATGATGATGATGATGATGATGATGATGATGATGATGATGATGATGATGATGATGATGATGATGATGATGATGATGATGATTATTATGATTATGATGATGATCATGACAATGTGATGATGCTGATTTCGACGATGGGGCGACGATGACGTCTACAATCATGATCATGTTATGTTAATTGATCATCGTCATAATAATTATAATTTTATTGATCATAATATATACAAGAAGTGCAGCCATTTTCCGATACGATTGCAAACGACTTCTCTTCAAAAGTCTTCTCACGGTTTCTTGTCAGATATACATTTGAAAAATAGCATGGCAAACAATTGCAAGCTAGGAGGTCTGTGAAACCTCCGTATCCAGCAGTCTGTGGTGGAGCTACAGCAGAGCATGTCATGTAAGGCAAATGCCCTGAACAAAAGTTTTTGCCTTGGTCGTTGCCATGTGTGAATCTTTGCTTTCATTCGAAGAATATATCTGTGGAACAAGTCGATTTTGTACTGCATGTTACTTGTATGACTTCATCCTCTGTCTTCGTCCTGCTCTGCAAAAATGTCTGGCCTTGTCTTTGCGAGAAGATAACCCGTTGCACATAATAATAACGTTTCCATGCCATTTCCGGTTATCTAAAATATGCGTTAAAACAGATTGAGAAAATTATCTTTTTGCAGACAAAACGTACGTAGTAGGGGAAATATTTTTTCGGGCAAGGCAGACCCGGATAAATTGTAAAAAGCTAGAAATAGTATTTTTCACGAGAAATCTCCCGTAGGCCTATGTTTTTATGGAACTTTACAAAGGCATAGCCTATATATATGCTATTTCATGATACAAAGTTGTCCATAGTTTATATAACTTAGTCTACACGAGTCATGATGCCAACTATATGCAAATATATCAGTATAAAATAAGTAGGCCTAATCAAGACCATAGTTATGAGCCCTGATCTACCACGTCAGGAAGCATAAAATGTGAGAGCAAACATATAAACAAACATGACTGACTGAAACGTAGGCCCCTATATATAAGTTTATGAGTAAATTGTAGGTGTTCCATTTAACTTACACGTAGGCCTATATATTATATAATTATGTATGTACATGCATGTACATGTATGTAGGAATGCGTAGGTGGCATGTTAACAGCGTAGGCCTACTGTAATGTAAGTCGTTCACATTTTCTCATTGCCTCACACCACGTTGCGTCAGTGAGACCATACAGTCAATGGGACGTGAGTGGAGTGCAAACAAGAGCACGCTCGACTTCAATGATATGTGGTCAATTTATAGCGAAAGGTTTTCTGGTCTTCCGGTCATTTGTTCGCAGTTGGTGGTCCCTGCGTCTGATGAAACTTCTACCTCCTCACGTTCGCAACTGCGACTAAAGCTTTCCAACATGTATGTAAGAATACGTAGGTGGCATGTCGACAGTGTAGGCTATACTGTAATGTACGATCTAAACTTCAGACAGACCTCCACATGCAATCTCTTTATGATTGCTAATACTTTCCCGTTGCCCGGTTTCAACGAAGGCTGCGGTCCTGAACCTTGCATGGAGCGTGTCATCAGTTATACTTTTCTTACTGTAGGATTATATTGAAAATATATACATGCATGGACTAAGGAATAGCTATTGAACTGAACGGGCGAATAAGCTTCCTGAGTACGAGGCATCTAATGTAGAAGGATTAGTAGTGACTTTTTGGAAAAGGATCAGAACATGATTGTAAGAAGACAGACAAGTCCGAAAATTAATTAACTAATTGTGAGACAGATGATGTTGGTTGTACAATTAATGAAGTGATATCTTGAGCGCTGTTTGTCCTTTGTAGCCATTGTTTCAGACGAGCTGACAATAAACTTTGAACGCGCAAAAACATCAAGTAATTTAACATCTGTTTTCAACAGTCCAGCAATCGAACAACAGAAACGCAATATGACCCGTTCCTTCCCCACAACAATCCGACTCAAGTCAGCGCTAATTACTGTTTTGCGACGAATGATGAATGGTGATCAGTGATTTACAAACGTAACGTCTAGATCAAATAAACACTTGAATAATATAATGTTATTTTCGTAGAAGATTAATTGTTATAATATAGTAACTCTTGCTCTACTGTCAGTTCTATGGCTAGTTATTTTTGTTATGGAAATTTACGATTGATTCTACGATTTCATACACATCCTACATATTATGTACATGTAGGTTCCGTTAAACGACCGTAGATTCAGTCTGTTCATGTCCGACGTTCAACTTCTGCATCTCCTTGAGTCTGTAGTAGACCTAACGCAAAATACTACAAGCCTATGTCGAAGTGTCCCTTTGAATATGTCCGAGTTTCCCTTCGAATGTTTAGGAGTTTTTCCTTGAATGTGCCTGCGTGCATCTTTGAGTGGACCCTTTGCTATGATTTGGTACTGAGACTGCCAAATGTTCGGTTACAGTCAATTGCTTTAGAAACATTTTTGATATCATCAGAGGTCAACATAAGATGTCGACATAAACCCTATTGCAAAATCGTTTTTTATTGTTCATTCCTTTTTGCTGTTGTAACGAAGACGGCTGTACAGGGAGTGAATGAAATAGTAGATGGGAGCAGCTTAATTAATTGAACTAAGCTTATCGCAGCTAATGAATATCAGATTATACCTTGGTCCTTGAACATCTTTAAATAGAAAGCTGAAGAAATTGATACAATCGTTACCTTCTATTCAAGAATGAGTTTCAAGGGCAAATCAACGATTAAAATACATCTCAAATAACAAAACGTCATCTTAAAATCTGTGCAACTTTACTACAAGACTGTTTTCTATAGTTTAATACTTGACATTTGGTGATTTTCGGAAATTACTTATTTGGGGGTTGAACCTGCAAACCCCTAAATTCGGCTTTGGGCGTGGGGACTCCATTGTTCTAATGACATGTTTAAAAGGTATAGAGCCCTTTAAAATTATAATAATGACTGATTGGCAGAGACGACACTTAGTCGTATATCGCAACAGAATGATGTCAAACGGATAGCTTATCATCCTACACTGATTATGTACATTAATATTGGGTCATACGTGGCCTACACTTATAAATACGCCGACTGTCCCTTGTGATATGTGCGGCGAATGCGTGTGTGTCTGCGATTTCTGCATACTAGACAGGTGATGAAGAAATCGGTGTGAGGATTTTATAGTTGACGCTGTTGTTGTTGTTATTGTGTTGTGGTTGCGCCGTGTTGAACGTCGTCGTCGTCATCATCATCTCATCAATGATCTCAACGGAATCCGTCGGATGCTTGTACAGATGTTTATTCTCAGACAGCTCGCAGGCGCTCACTTCCGGTGTGTAGACGGGCGTCACTTGATGGAACTGTGAGTAGTCGACCTTGAATCGTCCGTTATCCTTCTGGCACGTGAGCAGCGAAACGAGGCTGTGTCCCCAGAGGATCTCGCTCGGAAGGTAAGACGTCCGCACCTGGATCGTCGCTCCGGTCGCTTCGCAGGTCGCCTCAAGGACGACGACGATCTCGAAGCTGGCGACGAGAAGGTCGTTGGGCGAGAGGTTCCAGAGAGGACTCCTCTCGTCGATGCGGTGAATGACCTTGATCGGCCACGCGAGGAAGTAGAACCCGGCCGAGTCATCGTCGTCGTCATAGTGACGGCGTCGGTTGGCTTCGGTCGTCGTTCGGAGGCACTCCTGCTCCAGATGGATGGTGCTCTTCTCGCTGTTGATGTGCTTGTGGACGAGCACCGTGTGGATGTTGACGCCGATCAACTGCGAACTGCGCATGTCACCGACGCGGAACACGAAGCAGAGCGTGTCGTTGTGGTCGCGACGGATGACCGCTTTCTTCGAAAACATGATCGTCTCTGCTCGACGATTCGGTCGAGCGAGTTTGGCGAAGACGATTCCGGTGACGACGCACTGCATGACTGCACCGAAGACCGACTGAAGGATGAGCATGCAGACGGCTGGTGGACAACGATCAGTTATGTACCTGGTACAATATAATTTATATATATATATATTACTTATTTAAAATACCATACACAATAGATAATAAAATAATTCTATTCTTCTTAAAATTCCGTTCCAGTTCGGAAGTTCCTTTCGTTTACCGTGGAAAGGTCATTGGCTCTTGATAGACAGACTTTATTTGTTAAGATATTTTACCCCTTATGACGCAACATAAATATTAGGCCTACATATCATAATATAATAATATTATAGTCTGCGCAATTGATGCCTATGACGAAGATGCGAACTCAAACCCATAAATAACTTCCGACAAGTATCCCGAGTACTGATGAACCAAATTCTTAGCAGTATGTAATGTAATGTAATGACGACAATTTCTATGGCGCCATAACACAGCCATGCTGCTACAAGGGCGCCAAACAGTATAGGCTAACCAATGACCACCTTACACTTGATAGGTAAGTAAAATTTCAAGCGTGTTACCTGCTGCCATATCCGATGGTGTGCTGTGTCTCAATTGAGTAGAGAAAAGCCGTCGTGAAGCTATGCACACCTTGCACGCACGGATTGCCTTCCTCGTCGACTCCGTAGATGGAGTGCAGCGCCCACCAGACGAGCGCGAACAGGAGCCACGTGGACAGAAAGGAGACGAGATAGACGCAGATGTTATAGCGCCAAGGTAGAGCAACGAGAGTGGTGAATATATCGAGCAGGAATCTCGCTCCTCGTTTGTCAACGTTGACATACTGAATGTTGCATTCTCCCGTCTGATGAACGAGGCGGAACTTCTTCCTCTTCGCGAACAGTCGTCCTCTCTTGGCAACCTCTCGCAGCTGAGTCCTGCTGATGTCGGCAGAGTCCTTCTGACACAGGTTGAAGATGTCCGACTGAGAGGCAGCGGACGATTTGGATCCGCGATTGCGGTCTGCTCGTCCCAGTCGGGAGTCAGTAGTACCAGGGAAGAAGACTTCCGGTGATCCGGAGGAATCGATGCTCTGACGCAGGACCTTCGCGTTGATCTGATCCTCGACCGTCTGTCGGATGCGCTTCAGACCCGAGTGGAAGTGGGAATACTTGGAGTTGGAGGAGTAGGCGTTTCCCTGTCTGCGAAGAGGAGGATGGCGAAGGATAGCGGGAGCAGTTAGATCCGAAGGAGAATTAGGAACAAACGATGGAAAGGGAGGAGAAGCTGATTCCGTTGATGCGGAAGGTGGAGAAGGTGGAGAAGGTGGAGAAGATGGAGAATACGGAGAATATGGAGAAGGTGGAGAAGGTGGAGAATATGGAAAAGTTGGAGAAGGTGAAGAAGGTGGAGAATATAGAGATGGCGGAGAAGGTGGAGAATATGGAGATGGCCGAGAAGGTGGAGAATATGGAGATGGTGGAGAAGATAGAGAAGGCGGAGAAGGTGGAGGAGTCTTCTGTTCCGTTTCATTGGCGCATTCGACAAATGTTGGTAGGTTCGATGTGGGGTGCATGTGTGAGCGACCATGTCCATGCAGCGCCATCTGGACATCGATGGACGACGCAGACGGAGAAGGAGGCGGCTGCGGTCTCCCTCTCATCGACAACTGACGACTCAAAACCGGCGACTGTGCGGCTTCGGTTTTCGACACTTTGGTGACTGTGAACGTCGGAAGAGTTCCCTTGTTTCTCAGTGAACCTGGTTTTAAATTTAAATTTTGTAGGCTAATAATATCGCGTTACGTAACATCAATCAATTTTATCAATCAATAATAATGTGCAATAAGCTGCAGTAATTTATCATGACTCGATTAGGATTAAAACTTGTTTTAGCGGTCTATTAATTAATCAGCAATCTCGCTCCTGTCGAGTTTAGTATAAAATTAACGAAGAAATTTGTTCTATGATCAATTGATCATTCTTCCGATAAAATTAATTTATGATCGCTAATCACAAGCGCGACAAAAACCACTGCTCTAGATAAGCAAGCCCCTCATGAAAATAAATTTGAAACCTAGTTGCTGTCCATTTGTAGCGCTTTTAATCATTGCTCGCAGTAATATTATTATTAGCCTATTATTCCAAGTTACAATTTTCAAAGGATAATCCGTATTTGGTGAAATTATTCGGATAGAGTTTATGTTTGGTATAGACCTACGGAATGAAATGAATTTTGAATTCACAGCTCATTGAGGGTGAAGTAGTTTGTAAGTCAGTATATATTGGACCTATTTAGGCCTAAGTTTATGTCAAATGCAAACAAATTCGACAGATGGACTACACTTGCCTTAGAACACGAGCTCATCACGAAGAATATTATTAATCATCGACTGACATGTACACAACTGAACATCACAAATAAATAGGCCTAGATACTAATTGATTTTAATTGCAGCAATTAATTTGCTCTGATATCTAATCTTTGCTCATCACGACATAAGTCGTTCAACTGAACTGCCACCGTACTTTCTATAAATCAATCAAATGTGTGTTAGTAGGCCTGTCATATAGGCCAACTAACACACATTAATCATTCATTATCAATAGCCTATATAATATTCCTAATGATTATAAAACTAATCACCTGTTTTGAATAACGCTAATTAGACCTAGAATTTCCGTAAATACACCTAAGGTGTATATAGGCCTATAGGCCTTTGTGAGATTGCGGCACGAGGTACGTAAATGTATCTAGACCAAGGTTATGAGTGAAACCGACCGACTATCGTAAAGGCAAAAGTCGTCGCAAAGAATAAGGTTAAAAGATCCTTTATGTACCTCTTCTAGAAAGGTTTCTGACGAGTACTCGTGTAGTTTCCGGCTTATCGATGGAGGGAATGTCCTCATGACCGGCTGGAGAAGGTGGAAGAGACGGATGTTCCAGTGTCGTCGTCATTGTTGTCATTGTCTGCGATTGTGTAGTTGGAAAGGAGAAGATCGTGGAAGAGGTGGAGGAGGATGGACTGGTTGGAGACAAAAGTGGTTCCAATGTCGAATCAACTGAGGCCGCCATCTTGTTACCTCCTAGGTTTGCTGAAGTTACGGACGAAAAATAGCTCAGCAATCGAGTATCAAGATGTGACGGCGAAAACAGCTACAGACAACAAACACAGAAATTATAGTGCCATACAATTTAAGACTATAAGTTGTAGCCTAAGTCTGAGAATTCCACAGCACCGCACCGAAGAAGCGTCTCACGGACGGTTCACTATCGATAATAGGCGACTTCGAAAGGGCGACCATCACAAGAGCGACTTCAAAAGGGCGCCGATTTTAAAGGCGACTGATCAAACGAGCGACCGATCTAACGGGCGACCATCGAACGTTCGCGCTGTGTGCAATCCGAGTGGTTAAATAAATACGCTCGGTGAAAGACGGTAGGTCTAAGAAAAAATACGCATGTGTTTGTTTACTAATTTTGGGCAATCTAAAGCGTCAACATCGAACGTTCTCAGCGGTTCAATGAAAATGGTGGATGAAAGACGGTATATGTAAGAGAAATACAGACTGAGTATTAGGTAACGATGCCTATGGTAGGTCTATCTGTCATAACTACTATGAATGGTCAGTAGTCGGTATTTATTCTTAAGTCGCATGTAACACAGGAAGATCGATCGCTACAACTTACAGTCGTCGTCGTCTTCAGAATTGCGATCCAGCCTCAAAAGACTTCACTACTTTTCTACGCTTCACTATATAGGCTTACTGATATGATTCAGATTTTTAATGTATATATGTAGGTCTAATTGCTGCTCCTTTAGCCCAGCCCACATAGGCCTAATCACGTTTAGATAGGCCTATAACTATGCATTAGAATGGCTGTTATGCAGGCCTAATTACCGTAGACCTCTATGATTTAATACATGCATGAATACACGACCATATATAATTGCTATTGTTATGCGCAAGTACGCAAAGAATCAACAAGCATACTGCTTTGAAAGTCAAACACAATTCAAACGATATACATATGTACATAGTGAGTAGTAAATCGCCTTTTATCGTGTGCAGGAGATGAAGAGACTCTGTATATCATCGCTCAGACTTAACTTGCTGATGCGAGAGTATCAAACTTTATCTCTCAAGCATCACTTCAAGTCTTCAAGATTGCAAATCAGATCATCAGAATGAAGCAAACAAGAAACAAGGACTGTGTTTTTGTGAACGTGTTGTTCCAATTGCACGAATGATTTGCCTTTGGTCACATTGATACGAAGCGACATCTATATATATGTATATATACATGTATATATATGCACATATGTGTGTATGTATAATTTTAAATGTATGTATGTATAGATATATATATACTGCTCAGTGCTTGTCACACTTTGATACGAGATTCATTCCATAGCGTGATTTCCATACGCATTCTTTAGGACAGGAGTTCTTCGCCGGATATTTCTAAGAAGTGACCAGGGACCACTGACCCTTTCCCCTTTCCATGCACACTTCGCACACTGGCACAAACTAGAAAGCTAGCATAGCGTTGGGCTTCCCTAGCTGATGCTTCTGATTCTGTCATTAATTTTGCAGAATGTATATGATGCACGGTATACAGCTGAATGACATGTGAACCGCTCTTTTAGAATGCCTGAATTCTGGTTGATAGCATGAATCGAATAATGCAAAGAATTCTGTTTGCTACCGTCTGGAGCATTATTGAGGCGGGTAAAGGATCAGGTTGGCATCAGTTATCAATTCAACGACAACAGTAGCTAAGAGTGACTGGGAAGCCAATGCAGCTCGTCGTGAGTTACGTGAAGGGCGCTATATAAGTGCTACGATACATGGAATTGCTGTGCTGCGAATTGTTAAAATTTCAAATCAGAGTTGGACTACACGTATGAACAACTCGATTGTTCCAATGGGATTGTACGACTGCAGATTATTATTACCCGTAATAAAGTGATGTGGGTAATGGGTATCATGGTCGTTAAGCCATTCACTGTTAATTATGAGGCACATTTACGAGAAGTCGATTGCAGACCGTCACTTGACTTAGACTAAGCCACAACATACACCGTGTTATTGGTATATATATTATTATTATTACTATTATTATTATTATTATTATTATTATTCTTTGCAGGGCTGTTTTAAAGAAATTTTTAGAACTGCACAACTCCTTCTTTCCTTTCCCATCCGCCATGGTAAATTACTTCCAATCGGAGGACAATGCCCTTTTTGCTAGTTTTAGGCTAACTGTACAGGAGTG
>OX243813.1:34974160-35161660 GCA_945859605.1 Lumbricus rubellus
ATCACCTCAGTGGATCGAGTGGTCGCTGCATGGTCGTTTCAGACTTTCAGTGACATTGGAGTACAGCCATCATCCATATAATAAAAAACGGAGCTGGGGGAGAAAATTTTCAGATTACCGGTAGTATTCTACACGAAAATATAATGTTCTTAATTAAGCTTATAATAGTAGGCTATGTACACGAAAACAAATGGTTTTTCATTAATTAAAATGATGACACTTCTGGAATGCAAAAAATAAACCATAGGCCTATTCTTTACAGACTTTTACACTTTATTCTACAAATATCATGTTGAACTATGTCAGTGGCGCAACTAGGGGGGTGCTGGGGGGTGCTTGAGCACCCCCAGGCTAAAAAGGTGACCCACGCAATTTTTCCAAATCCGATGAGTTTTTTTGGTGCGTGGGGGGGTAGGGGTCATTCGGTCTTTAAGATTACACAATCAAGCAAGTTCCTTTGGCACTCGCTACTTCGCACCATCGGCGCTTACAATAATAATTCTGAGCACCCCCCAGGAAAATTTTCTGGTTGCGCCCCTGAACTATGTCAAGCCATGACCCTCCAAGAATCTCTCAATTGCTTATAGGCCTATGATGGGGTTTTGAAAACAAAGCTGTGAGGGTGGATCTGCCGTAAATAAACAATAATCTCCGACATCTTAAACAATGGATTTTACAGAATTTCCTCTGAGTCTGCTCTTTTAACTCTGCATCGTTAGGCATCTTTTGGCAAATAGGTTAATTAGGCCTATATGTAACGTACATATGACAGTACACATTTATACGGCTGAACACCTACAATGTCCTACATATACGCATTATATTATTGAATTTATTGTACATAGTATACAAACAAATGTAAACATGACCAACTGTGCAACTATAAGACTCAGGTACAACTTGCCTGCTGCAGTATTGGCATGCAGATAAATTAGTATGTAGAAGTGTCTAGCCTATGTCATTGGTTCGCATGTGTGTGTGTGTGTGCATGTGTGTGCGTGTGTGTGTGCGTGTGTGTCTGTGTGTGTGTGCGTGTGTGTGTGTGCACGGTTCTTAACCTTTGTCCATTATTCTGCCGTCGATAATTGCATGTATACGATGGCACTTAAGCTTCAATCTACATCTGAGATCCAATGCATCGGAGGAATCTGCATCAACGGCTGCAGCAGCAGCAGCAGCAGCAACGTTCTTCGACGCCTCCTCCTCTTCCTCCTTCTCCTCCTCCGCCTTTTCCTTATCCTCCGTCTCTTTCTCCTCCTTCTCCTCCTTCAACCTATCCTCCATTCTACTCCTCCTCCTTGTCCTCCTTCTCCTTGTCCTTCTCCTCCTCCTTCTTCTTCTCCTCCTAGACCTAGAAGTTAATATAATTATTGCCTTAGCAACCCATTTAATCTTTGGGGAACAATTGCATTGTGATTTCGTAGAAACCTCCTGTAAAAATTGCATTGTGATCATTCTCATAGAATAGAAGGCCTATCGAAATTGCCTTAGCAGCCTATCTCTTTTAACTCTGGAAACAATTGCATTGTGATTTTATAGACGGATAATTTTACACTAGCAACCTCAATCGTAGGCCTACAATAAATGCATTGTGATTTAATTAATAAAGAACCGTTGCCATAAGCACATAAGGCAACACTCTTTCAGGCTTAAACTTAATTAGGAGCTAGATAATTGCATTGTGACTTCATAAACGACGTGATGCCATAGCAACCTATTGTCATAATTGTTGCATTGTGATTACGTACGTAGAAGATATTTCGTCTATTTTATCCACTGAGAATGATTGCATTGTGATACTACGCCATAGCAACATTGCGTAATAATTGCATTGTGATTTGGCTCGAACTTCCACTGAAGAGCATCACTTAATCGCTGTGATCGCTCCAGTTTTCTGGAATGGGATGTTTTGCGTCTGTTACATCACCATAATTATTATGAGCTCCATTGTCTTACTTTACCGGGTACTATATATCTATATAGCTAATAGGTCTTTTGCGTTAGCGTTTGAAACCCATTGATCAGTCCGATAGGGCCTGTGCTGCCTTTCTATCGTTGGGTTGGGAGCATTAATAGGCCTAGGCTATACACGTTAGGGCGTCTCCTAAAAATGTAGGCTAAGTCTAAATTTTCTATCTTTCACCCTTTCAAGCTGTTATGTTTATGAAGAAAAAAGTATATTTTTTGCTGAAAATCGGATAATAGCCTATAATTATATAAGGCAGCAGACCCAACACTCAGATATACATGTAGGCCTGTCAGTTAATAATAGTCTTGTGTTAGATCCAGCACTTCGGTTTCTGTTGGTGCTTGCACAACCTAGAGATGATTTCCCAAATGACCGCCAGCTGTAAAGAGCGTAATCAGTAGGCCTAGGCCTATTTATTTATTTAGCGTTTGCAGTTCGCGCTAAGCCAGCGCACAGCATCGTCATCAACAATATTATGCAAAGCGGACAGTCCACCACAGCGTATCAGTAAGAAAGTTATATAATTATTCGCCTTCCACCCAGTAGGGCCAAATTTTTCTTGAACGACTTAGTGTTGGTTTTGTTTTGGTGAAGGTCACAGCCGTCTCATATTTGTGGCCTCGTGTATGGGCTGCGTCGATCAGGGAGCTCTGAAGTGTTCCTGTCAGGCTGCCACTGTTATTTAGTCTAAGTGTCATAATAACAATAATAATTATTATTATAATAATCTTCTAAATTTCCCAGTGCCACATGGGTTAGAACCCAAATTAATAGCTACACCGCTATACAGCTTAATTCTAGATTATGCGCAAAGGTGCTATACATGTATATGCGAAATGAAATCCTTAAGAGCAAGACTTAATTGTTGGTTTTGTTTTGGTGCCAGGTCAGAATAAGAGGGGGGAGGTCATAAGAGGGTAGGCAGCGTGGTTGCCAAGATTGAGGGCGATTATGATGGCTTCAGATAAACCGTAGTCTTAATAGCCTATAAGTACAGTCCCGCAGTAGCCTAAGTGCAGGACACGACTTAAATGGTTCGAACAGACCAAGTAGGATTTATAATTCAGGCTTTAATGCCGCTTTATGTGAAATTGTGTCAGAAGTGGATTACTGCATAAGAGACGGTTATATATATGTCCCTATGTATATATAGGGCCTTATAGGCCTCTATGTACACGTTGAGGAAAGCTCACATCTAGAGATGAAATAAAGAAGTGGTGAGAGACCATTCAGCAGTTAATTAAAAACAGAGAACTTCGGTCGGTAATTGCACGTTGCGTTCTACAGCTGCCAGTGGAGATATGCGGACACCGCGCTTCCGTACACTAATTCAATGCTTTCGAGATCATGCACCTTCTGCTGCGTTGACTTAATCTTTCCAATGTAGACCTACCGAGTACCGTGTGATTTCGAAGGTCACGGTACTACCGACCTATGTAGTAGGCCCCTATATAACCTAGGCCACCGTTTCACTCGACTGTTCAACAATTATCTTTGATGAGTCAATAAACGCAGAATGGATTCTGACCTGGTAGAGTAGAATATATCGGAACGAAGAGACCAGCAGCAGCCTGCATTTTCACCGCAGACCTGACTTGAATTGGTGCTGAGAGATGATACTGGTCTCCGTGACAAAATGCTTCTGTCAGAATAATCCAATCCATTTATTGTAACCATCAACCATAAACAATAGTCATAGTAGGCCTACAGGCCCTACAAGATGCTTCACATAATCGGATGGCAACAAGGAAGGCCTTATAGGGGATGAATATCCCGCTAACAGGGACACCTATTTACATGTGCAATTTTAACTGATGGCTAAACGGTTGATATCATGAATAGTAGGCTAAAAAAACTTAACTAAAAAACACACATAGGGGGGCCTACAAAAAACCAGTGCTTACAAGGTTAAATACAGTCATTAATTAAATAGTCACGTAGCAGTGTCTTAGCCCTTAGTAAACTTGATGCCTGCTGAATATGATTAGGAATCGAGTTCCATACACCTGGTCCAGTGTATTTAATATGGAATCTTCTTGAGTTTAATCGAGCGGATATATGGCACGATAGTGAGGAGTTTCTAGTAGAGTCATAGTGTAGGCTATATCAGAATCTTGTTGGAAGTACCCTATAATTTAAAGTTAAGTTAAGCCTTCTGTGAGTACTGTTCTAGAACATCCATTCATAAATAGGGCGAATATACATTTCGATCACGACACTTCGATCACGAATGCACTTGAAGCGACAATTAACTGATGCGTTACGCATCCTGATAACGACGCCAGAGAAGTCAATAGACACATAGGCCTTCAAACATGTACATTGTACATACACACACGCACACACATACATGCACAAACATACACTCAATCACAGGTACCGGTACATACAGGGTGGGCCTGTAGAAATGCAACAACTTTGACGCCTTATAACTTGAACACTTTTCATCTGAGCTTCTTGTCCTATATATCAGATTGAACATAATTATTTATTCTATCATCCTGCAAAATATCGACGAGATACTATTGTGACGTTTTGAGACAACGCTATTAATGTTCGAAGTCCCATTTTCTGGACATAAAACTTAGTCTGATCGAATTAATTAAGTCGTGGCCTATCTGAACGCTAACAAACAAAATGCATACATACATACATAATGCATTCACACATGCATGCAGATACACACAAATAAAAATTAAGACACCTATACATTACACACACAAATACATATCTAGATAGATATGATATCTATCTATCTATCTATCTATCTATCTATCTATCTATCTATCTATCTATCTATCTATCTATGCAATTTATATAGCGCCCCTACAAGGAATCTACTCAGAGGCGCTCCCGACCCAGGCCCGGTCAAAAACAAAAGTCTTGAGCAATCTATGGAATGTGCCAGAGATGCTCCGAGGTTGGGAATGCAGGTTAGAGGGAAGGTCATTCCAGATGGAAGGTCCAGTGACCGAAAATGCCCAATTCTGCCTTGTGGCTGTGCGGGCATAGACACACATATAAACACAATGCATACATACATACATACATACATACATACATACATACATACATGCATATATACACACACACCTGATTCAACCCTGCCTGGAGTAGGGCAGTAGGCAAATCGACCGCAGTGTCTTCAGCAAATGAATACTGATCTGCACGAAAGAATCTGAAACTTCTGAAAAAACGATGTCACTGATGTTCTCACATCAGCTGGTGACATCCTAATCTCAAAGGCAAACACCAACACCATCACTGACACTGTGGTGGGCGTATCTGGAGCAGGCATTAAACAATGTCACCTACCATAAATTTTATCACGGCAGGTGGTATTGAGATCTTCAAACTCATCTAACCCATGCTGCCTCTGCGAATCCTATGACGTCACACAACTTCAGCAGCACTTCATTTTGAGATGAAAGGCAGAGTGTGACGACTGCGTTTAATACTCTACTCTTCATGTGGAGGAAGTGAACGAGATTTGCATAGAATGAAACGGCAACACGAGTACCACACTCAAGTAGACGTGAAGAGGTTCACACACACTTGCAGTTAAACATTACACACATCAAATATCTATACTGCATTACTGCACGGATGAAAATTGGATCCGACTAAGAAAGACGTTATGAAGGACACAACATTGAGGCCACATAAGGTGCAAGTGGGTCATGACTCATAAGTCAGTTAGATGATTTATTACTCTGGAGATTTAAATTATGGAAATGGTCACATGATGTTGGTCAATAAAGAGGAACAGAAGTGAACATGCCCAAGCAATTCATTGAACATGAGAATAATCATGTGCGAAGTGCTGCTATAGAAAATGTCTACATCTACATTTAAGTACTTGGTACCATGAAAATATAGCAACAGGTACTGCAACATTTGCATTATGAGCAAATATATATTATTACAGGATAATTGAAGGTACTATAACATGTTCGACAAGCAAAACTGTTTAGCAGCCTATAGTTTGCTTATAGAACTCGGAGAAACAACGAACAATCAAAGTATATACAGGACATAATTATACAAGCATACCACACAAAAAAGAAAAGATAATTCATAATAATGAGCTCATATATATATATATATATATATATATAATATATAATTATATACATATATAATATATACCTATTATTATATATACATACATAAGCTGGCATTGCCCATGAAATTTTGGTATTATACCCAACCTCTTTGGGACACCTGGCATTGCCTGTAAATATTGGTTTTCCCAAATACCAACCAAGCAACCCAACCTAATGATAACAATCACTACTTCTAGCAGGCATCTGGAGAATATTCAGTAGTGGCATTAGTGGACAAGATGGGTGATGGGTATACCCAGTCTGAGATCGATACATAAACTAAACTTGTGTTTAATACACATGTGCTTTATAGCATTTAAATAATTCTGAGGTAAGCATTTAAGTAAATGGAAGCAGAAGACATAAATCACAGGGACATTTACTCAAATAGATATAAACTCAATGTTTTAAATACTTACACTGATCACAATGCAACTGCACAAGAACATAGGACCAGTTATAAAATTCTGCAAGTTAACTGATGAGTAATTAACCTTCAGGTCCAAGCATGCACACTAAATAATGTTTCTCTTGTTCATTTGGGTTTTCCCTAAGCCATTTTCTTTGAACTATGGCTAGCATTTATTCAGTAATCCTAACTTAACAAGCCCATGTTTGTTTAATCTTTTATCGATTGCAAAACAAATACGGTTCATTCAGAGAAGCAGTATGACTCAAAATGGTGAGAAAGACAAATATACTTCAATATCACTGAATTTTGTATCTCCCATCTCAAATTGTCCTGCAGCTTACTTACGTACATCAACTGTTTTCAAAAGGAGACCATGACTACCATCTTAAAAGTTACAAATGTTTTTTACAAATAACATGAAACTTTTGTTTTATAAATTCCCTTTCCCTAAACAAACCACAGTTACTCTTTTCCCATTCATTCGTCTGTCTCTGATTGAATTCATTAATATCTGTAATATCAAAATCTCACAAACAACAATACAACCAACAACATTCGTACTGCGTGAGAATCCTAATGCAAATGCTGCTACGAGACCATTCCATTTATATCAATGCCAAGTCTTTTCTGAAGCTCAACTGCTTTACGTCGAAAGTCATTTTCCATCCTTGCCATGTTATTCAGTTCTTTATCAAGTTCTATTACACTGTCCAGTTTCTTGATCCTGCTTCGCATTTCTGCCAGTTCTGGATTCTCCGTGTTGGCCGCATTTCTCTCTTCGTCTTCGTCGTCGGAACCAGCGCTGATCGGAGAGATGTTTCTCCGTCCTTCAACCGTTCCTTCCAACTCCTCAGTTCTTCCAACTTCATCATCACAGTCTGCCTTCATCTGTCTCAGCAGTTCTCGGAGTTTCGGCCTTGACATTTTTGCGCTCTGTGCTCGTGGTTTGTCTTTCGTCGGATGAGCCGAAACCGGTCGCGTCGTCTCGTATTTTAGAGGTCGTTCACCTCTCGCATAAACTGAAGAAATAGATCAAAGAAGAAGATAATGTCAAATGCCTTAAGTTATATGAAAAAATAAAATACATCAAAGTTGAAAGGTACAGTCAAATCTGTATTATAAGATACTAAAATAAGACGAGACACAGAAACAAAATCAATTCTCGCAGATTCAGCAAACATATGAAGAAAGCACAGATAAAGAAAATAAAGGCAAAGTATTATAGCAGCCCATTTAGTTCATTGCAACTATTGTCTAGCTACAGAATTCAATGTCATGATCTTCGGAGATCGTTTGATTTCCTTGGCTCAAGTGTTGACGCAAAAGCACCTTATCAGCCATTTCCTTTGATTTGCATAGATGAAGACAGGCGACATGGTATTTATGTCTAACCAATCGATTACAAAAGATAAGCGCTGTAGAGATTTCCATGAAAGTCAAAATCATCGAGCCTACAAATTGGGTTAACAACAAGTGGTCACTGGTCGCCACAAGTGCTACAAAGTGGGCCAACTATAGTGGCCCAGTGAACACGGCTGCTGTCGGGTTACATGTAGAGGCGAACTGCAGTTGAATCTTCTCTTGAATGGGTGCTATATAAATGAACGATTACAATTACAATATGGTATATTATATGAAATGTACGAAAAACACACCAGCGCTTCTTGGCTTATCTTGGAAGCTAGCGACAACCTTCTGCCTTGATCCACTGGGTGGCCTCTGTCTTGGATCAGCAGTGACAAGAAGGTTGTTCAATTCAAACAGACCCACCTACGTAAAACAATAAAATTACTTCTTCATTTACAAGTACAAACAAATGCAAATGTCCAGATCGTGAGCTCAGAAGGTAATAATAAACGTTGACTCATTCGTCAAACTACGCTGCACAAATCTAAGTACACGAGGTTGTTTGGGCATTTCTTGCGAAGCACTCTAGATCTGCCACGCTTGTTTTCGTTGTATCGGTATAATTCACGAGGAGAGTTGAAACTTTGACAGGACTAAGTACAGCATAATTGAACTGTAAATATTGCAATTATCTACTGAAATGGCCTGACAATACAAGAGCTTATCAACAGAAGCCATGACAGTATATGTCAATCAATTTAATACAAAATAATGCAACAGAAATTCATTTTTCAGATTCGACCCACATACCCTCCGTATAATTGTGGTCTGGAGGCGGTAATATGAAAACTAACCAATGTAAAAAAATTGCTGAAAACTTACCAAAACTATGACACTGGCTCATTGAATCAGTTCAAAAGAATGTACTGATTTATTAAAATTCAAGAGGAATTTTCAATCAACTTATATCAAAGCCATTTTCACAGAGCAGGACTCCGTTGTTTAGTAGGCACTCATAAATATACAGATGGCCGGTGTTGCACGACAGAGTCCCCCCAAAAGTCTCCTCCAGAGACTCTATTTCAAACCAGATTCTGCCCGGTCCAATCTGTTTCAAAATAAATTTGCCCCAGAGACTATTCTGAAATATAGTCTCGGGGGAGGGAAGAAAATATTTAATCTGCCGCTGAAATATAGTCTCACCCATTCAGCATGAAATGGGCCACAGTCACATAAAATTTATAGATAAGCACCTTAAACCGTTAGTTCACGTTGCTAAATTATTTAACAAGAACATACGTTTCGAAGTTTCTTTCATTATTATGTCCTTCAAAACTACTGTATGCTAACTAAAAATAAGTAAAGTCAGCAAATTACTCGACTTATAGGAGAAACTTCAGAACGAAGCTGATCATCTTCTTTAAGAGTTGGCTTATGGGAACTCGGACGGCAAAGGCTGCCACATGATGGTTGTCTTGCAAAAGATTTCTCTGTCTGAAACAGTATTTAATATAAACGCTACTTTACGATTTAACTTTGTAGATACATAATTATTATTGTAACTAAAATTATATCTGTTGAAATCTGAAGCACTGAAGTAATTGAGTAATTCTGTTAAGATGACATCTTAAAATGCAACCATTACAATGTTTAAACTAAAAAATAAATTTGTATTATTGTAAGCATATTTATTGAAGTCTTAGACCACCCCTAAGAAAAATACCTGAATTTATTTTTTAACATTATTTAACTAATTTCTGACAAAATTAACACGCACTCATTGAATTGCTACATGAAATATAGAAGTCAAGTACTTTTCCAGTCATTGATTGAAGTTTTGTTGACCGTGCTTGACCACTGAGATCGGAGAATGAACTGGACCTTGATCGAAGAAAGGCTGGTCGCTTCCCAATCTCATTTGCCATCTGCTCTGCCAGGTAAGTTTGGCGCTGATTCAAATACAGCGACTGACCTTCAGAAGACCCTGCTTTCTCACTTTTGGAAACATTTCTGAGCAGCCCAATGGTTAGTTTTGCCCAATTGTGAAGGCAACGTGACTGCAGAAAACAGAAAAGTATCGAAAAATTAAGCAGAAACAAAAACTTTACATAGGAATGAATAAAATGGCAAAAGACTAATTCAGTTTACAAATAAGTAATGCAGTTATGATTATTGTTATTTTGTACAAACATTACAAACTTAATGGATGTACTGGACTCAAAATCGGACAATATTCCTTAACCCTGCCGGACCGGGTCACCCATGACCCAATTAACAGAATAGGTATCAAAACAATTCCGGCAGGAAAGGGTTAAGTAAAAATCATTTTATGTATTGTATTTAATGAGTTTGATAGGTGAAATCCATTAAATTTTATAGATGAATTTTATAGATATCTACACATAGCATTTTTGAAAAAGCTTGTCATTCATTGTGATTAAGAAATTATTGGTCGTGAAATGTATAACCATAAATTCACTACAAATGAAATGAAAGGACTATAGTCACTATACAATCAACTTCCATCAAGTAACAGCCAACTGGATGACCCAGCTAAAGTACCTCCCCATCCCATTGTTAGCAAAACCTTTGACCAGCTCTTTCAAGCAGGCTAATACCATGTCTTAACAGCTGCTGTTCTATAAAGCCAACAAGTGCATGTCCTACATAAGTTGACCCTACCAAGGAAATCAACTACCTATGCAATTCAATCACGTCCTCATGACTCCTATAGATGGAAGTATTTATAGGAAGATTAATGCTATGCTCATTATTGCTTTTGTATGAGATATACAATATTTGTATAATGGAAAGTGGCTCTTCTGGAACTGGTCTAATAACGAATGTACTTACTTAATTGCTTGCCTAAAGAAATCTGTTTAAAATTTCAAATACTTACTAACTGACTAGAATCGGTAATTAGAATCAAGAATCGTGTTATCAGAACTATCATTAGAATGCGTAATGTGATATGAAAAAAACTGTATGCTAATGATGGAAACACAAAGCTTGAAAGTGTGAAATGCTAATGAATGGCATATCATTTGTTTTATATGATTTAAAATTTTACTGTGACAATTCTAGCATAAATATTCGACAAACTAATAATTCATGATAATACTACATGCCTTTGGCTTCATTTTAACAATCATTTGTCCAGATGAGCTTTGTATCTGATAGTCAGGTGAAGCTAAACCTGAAAAACATAAACAGTTGTCCATAGAATGAATGACTGAGTGAATCTGGTTTGCACAACATGGCAAATTATTAGTTTAACAAATTCCCATTTGTAATATGAAGCACACAAGTTAGCACCTGCCCCCTACCAAAAAAAGCAATGCTCATGAATGAAGCCTTTACTCTTATATAATTTCTTAGTACCAAAAAAATTGCCAAATATTATAGACATAGGAAATAATCATCACAATAATAACATAAATGTCTAACAGCGGATGTGAGTGCAGTCTAAAACATTCTGAAACTATTGTATTTAGTTGCTAAATCATTGAATGCTGTCACCTAGAATGCAGCTCATTGATAGCTGGCTGTGTATAACAAGTTGTCATTTCCATATGATAAAAACAAGACGAAATAACTTCAAATAAGTAAATTTTAATTAGAAAAATTTAAAGCAAAGTCTACTAAGACAGTTCACAGTGAATTGATTCTTAAAGATGGCTAAGATTTTCTCACCAACGAGTTTAGCCACTTGCATGCTGGCCATGCTGTCTCCACTCCATGCTCTGAAAAGAGATATGCAATAAAACTCCATGAGTTAACAAATACCTGTACATTGCAATTGCTTACCACTATTTAACTATTGCTTCCAACTCTTTAACTATTTATTCATATTTAATAGGGGATATGCTATCAATCTACTTTAGCTCTGTGCTAAACAATAAATTCATCTAACCATCTATTCATATTGCTTCCAACTATCTAACTATCAGAAATTCTATTCATATTTAATAGGATATATCCTATCAATCTACTTTAGCTATGTGCTAAACAATAAATTCATCTAACCATCTATTCATATTGCTTCCAACTATCTAACTATCAGAAATTCTATTCATATTTAATAGGATATATCCTATCAATCTACTTTAGCTATGTGCTAAACAATAAATTCATCTAACCATCTATTCATATTGCTTCCAACTATCTAGCTATCAGAAATTCTATTCATATTTAATAGGATATAATCCTATCAATCTACTTTAGCTCTGTGCTAAACAATCAATTCACCGTGTAAAATCATCATCATACTTCTTTACATTGAATCTCCTGAATCAATCAAGGTTAGAAACTGAACAAATCAATCAATACCTCAATCAAGTTAACCATTGTAATAAGAATAAAATAATCCTCATTTATCATATCAAACTGACGCATGAACAGAATGATTTACAATTCATAGTATAAATGGAAGATCACAAGTTAGTTGTACAGCAAATTCACTTATTTCTCATGCTCTTCTCATGCTTGCTAAAACATGCTTCAACTGCATCTGCAGACTTGTTAAATTTAACAAGATATTAAATGAACTAAAATCTCATCATCCCAGTGGCTGTCAACACTTAACATAAGAGTATTTAACAATATCTATTGTTGAAAATAGCAGCAATTTAATCAGTGACAAGAAGTGCCTGGACGCCCCTTACCAGGCTGTGCTGGCCTATTAAGCGCCTGTATATGATCCAGTCATACTTTGAGCCCTGAATTTAACCATAAATGTCGATGTCTGCTTCAGGTTTCTACTGTGAGACTCGGGAATTGTTGACAGTTTCAGCTGTAAATTGAATAATTCAAACCTATAGCTCAGAACCCATAAAATGCAATTTAAGTTGAAGTAAAACTGTAAGCAACTGCACAAAATGCAAAATTAGCTTTCAGTCAATTGGTCAGGACTCATTGTAAAGTACATCAGGTAAAACAAACCTTTTAACAAACAGAGCCAATGTATCAAATTCATTTGTAACTTTCGATAGCTGTAACTTTGTGACGTTAAGTTCCTCCTCAAGCCGCAGCACTGAATCCCGCAAAGCCCAGTTGGCCCTCTCCACTTCACATCGACCAGCGCTAAGAATTCTCATCTGTGACATTATCTACCAAATCAACGAGAAACACATCAAAGTTGACTTGCAAAACATCATTGATTTACTACAAACACTAACCAAGTTCTACCTATTCTCCAACTACTGGATTTCACCACATCTCTCACCTATCTTTACATTTTATCTAGCATTGTAATACCTGGGTGTGGGATAGCAGGATGGTGTTGAATTTTCCAGAGGTGATCATCGTAAACATAAACTTAAAGCTTACACAACACCCTCAAAAGTGAAGTCTTAGGGACCAGCTCATTCACAGGTGTTCAATAAAAAAAACCAATAGGCTGGGGGGGGTCAGGATCCAGAGAGTCAGGCAGACAATCAGACTGTAAGGGTGGATGATGTCAAGAATTGAAATGGTGAGGGAGGGGAGATAGAGGAAACAAGATAAAATTTGTGAAAAAGCAGTGGTTTCAGTATCCAGTGAAAGGCCTGTGAAGAGACAAGAGGCAAGGTTTTGGAAAGTTCATAGGAAGGTCAGATATTTGTGTCGTAGTACTCGCAGAAAGTTGTTCCAAAGTGGTTGGTTGAACAGCCATGGCTATTATACAGTGATTTAAAGATTTAATGATGAGGTGATGGAGGAGTGGAATACTGTTACGGAGGATGAAGATTGCGTTGAACAAAATGCCTGGATGCTGAACATCTGAGGAAGATAGGATGGCTGTTGTGGATCAAGTGTGTTATAGGTGAGTTATATAATTTTTTTGTATTCAATTTCTTCAGATAATTTGAACCAACAGAGTGATTTGAGCAGTGGTGATGTGGTGATGTTTGGAGTTCCGGTGACAACACGGATGAGGGCATTCTGGATAGCCTGGAGGCAGTTTATTTTGGTGTCAATGTCTATTTTCAGAAGAGAGAATTACAGAAGTCTGGCTTAGCATGGACTACAGATCTCAACCCAAAGACAAACCTTAACTTTTTATGCCTACCAACTTAATTTTGACTTAATGTTTGTGAAAATTCTGGTTACTCCTACTTAACTTACTTGGGTAACATATAAGACCATAATATTATACATACCCCTGCAGGTTATCCATTAGCGTGTGCAAAGTATGTGACATCAGGGTTCATTCACCTAAAACACATTTCATCAACTTTATATTGTTATTTATACTGTGGTAGCATGCTTCACTGTCTTCACATAACAGGATGGCAATAAGGAAGACCGGGGCCCTAACTTCCTAAGGGATGAATATCCCGCTAACATGGACACCTATTTACTTGCACTACTTTAACTGGTGGCTAGACGGCTATAGCATGGATTGAACAGTAGGCTATAAACAGCGTGAAAAGACAAATACTGGGCAGGCAGCATAATTATAGGCGGTTAAACCGTAGTTTACGTTGTTTAATTATTTGGCCAAAAAGTGACGTTGTTAAATTATTTGCATGTGTATAAATGATATACAAGTAATTTCTGGATCGCCAGGTTCAATCCAGCTTCCATTTCAACTATAAATATGCCTTTATCCAGCTTCCATTTAAGGTATAAAATGCCTTTATCCAGGTTCTACTTCTCAAGCGTTTTTCATCAATCCAGCTTCATTTTAAGCAGAATGACTACATTAACCCTAAAACTAACCCTAACCGACCCTCACGACGCCTAACCTGAGCCAGGGGGTTTTTTAAGGAATTTTCACTGCTGGGGATATTTGGGAAAAGGGCATTTTTGAACAGTTATTTTTGGGTAAAGGCACGTTGACACATTATCAGATAAACTTAGAAGACAACGCATATCCGCTTAAAAGAACAATAAAAAATACACGTATAAGAGCATTAATTATACGACTGAAGTTCACTTAACTGAATTTAGATGATGTACCACTACCAATGTAACAGTCTACCAACTAGAAAAAATGGCCTTCTTTTCTGAAAAATTTCTGGACAAAATCTCGCTTTGAATAACTGTCAACATTTGGTTCACGTTCTCTGCGATTCCTACTTGAAAGGAAATGAACAATGGCCATTCTGGGATCATAGTGTGCAGTTCCCACTCCATTTAATGCGATCTGAAGTCGTGCATTGATTGTGTTGGATTTCATACCAGTTCTATGGTCGTCGACAACCAAGTTGTGATGCGATATTATTCTCTCAGTTTGCATGGAATGGGGTGACAATGTTGCAATTGCTGATAACACCTTCTGCACCAACCCTGTGGTTACTGGTAGCAACTGGCGGAGACGAACTGACAATGAACATCCAAGATCGGATCCGGTAGGAAGGTGTGGTATAGCTGAAATTGTGTTCCATTGTTCACAGGCTTCATCAGCAAAGACTCCGTCTTGCAGTGGGAATAACCTAGCTGAGAGAGTAATGCCTGCGTTCACAAAATCACCAACGACCTGGGCTGAAAGCAGATCTTTCATATTCCCAAGGAGAGAATCTTGCTCTGGGTCCAGTCTTTCAGCTAAGAAGTTGTATGCTGCCTCTATGATTTCAACACGAATTGATTCTGTTCTTCTGCTACCAGTAGTGACGTTCTGATTAGATACACCCCTTCCAGTTCCTGTTGACAATTCACTCACATCAAAGGGCAACATAGATTCACGTTTCCCTGCAAAACGATTTTTAACAAAATATACTTAAAGTTCTACATCGCCAGGCAAATCTGAACCTTTTTAAACTGCAGGCCACATCAGTATTAAGTAATAATAATAAGTAGCTAATAATTTATTCATTTCATTACAAAATTGAGGCTATATTATTAAAGCTAGTATTTAATGTGATAATTTAATTTAGTAGTCAATCAATCAATCAATTTTCGTTTAATATACATGCTGACAAAAACGCAAAATGTTAAAGAAAAGTAGGTCTACAACTACAGTAAGGAGAGAGTAGCTGATGCATCAGAAGGCTCAGAAGCCACCTGATTACATGTAGTTGTTGACTCACTTGGCTGAGTTGGGCCAGTTGGCTCACTTGGCTGACTAGTCATATACGTCTCGGACGTCTCCTGTCGAAATTGGCCAAACAAATCTGAAAGCTTTTGGCATTTCTTCGCGCTATCCAGAAGCAAATCTGCTTTGCGTTTTTTAGTCCTTTCGGTGCTCGGCATGCTTGTAAGTTTTCCAATATTGTTTGTTGTGTATTGTTAGGCCTATTTCGTAAACTTGCAAAATGCATAGCCATTTAAGTTAAGCGTCAAATTCGACACGACTCATTGATGACCATTGAAGGGCATTGAAATGTAAATTATTAAGATATCTTCTGTGGTTTATATCAAACATTAACATTGAGTATTATCGATGACGTCACTGGCGTGTTTGTAAGGGTTCCCAAGTTATCAGACTATAACAGTTTATTAAACTTTATTCAGTTAACTGTTAACTGTTCACTACAACTTCAACTTGTGTGATTAAAGATAAAAAGGGCAAAATTCACTGGTGGGGAAAAGGGCAAGGACTGGTGGGGAATGAGAGAGGGCTGGTGGGGATTTTCCCCACCGGTTAACATGCTAAAAAATGCCCTGACCTGAGCCCTAACCGACCCTCATGCGTAAAATCCCGCTTCTATTTCGTCACTAAATATTTGTCATCGAATGTAAGAAATTGGTTGTCGGATAAAAAAGTACCGTTTTTTCGTCAATCCAGCTTCCATCTTCTCGCGTTTTCGGTTTATATTGCTACTTCCGGTTGCGAATGTTCAGAAATTGGAATAGCGCGTTTTATAGCGCGTTACATTCATGATTTTAGGCCTTTAATAATTAAACAACGTAAACTACGGGATATCGATAATGAAAATAATTAAACAACGTAAACTACGGTTTAACCATTATAGGCTACCTGATGTCTGCCAATATTGGTCCTCGCGGGTGATTGCTATTCGACCAAATCCGCTTTAAACAGTACTATAGGCCTACACATGTACTGGAAACATTTATTTTGTTTACTTACAATGACAACGGGAACCGAATGTCGCTCAATGAGTCATTAAATTTTATATGGCGCTTCAATATTGTGCCATCGATAATTCTATAGACAGATGATTTAAAAACAAACTGCTTCAGTTTGCTAAATCTAGATACCCAATGGTTTATGCAATAAATAAAGCGACAATATTCTAAATTTTAAGACAGATCATAGTCTGTTATGCTTCTGCTGCCTCACAAGCAGTGACGTAACTAGCGTTGGGCTTGGGGGGCTTAAGCCCCCCCCCAAACGAAGCTGAAGCCTCCCCCCCAAATGAAATCAAGCCGTTGTATGCTTACGGCTAATTTAAATAGACTACCGCATGGACGGCGTACATGCAGTTACGGATGACCGGCCATGACTGCCTAAAAATGGCTCCATTTGAGGTCGGCACAGCCAAAAATGCGCTGGTCGCTGGGACTCCGCCCCAGACCCCGCTGGGGAGCTTACGGTAAAGACAAAACCTTTCTCTCTTACAGGAGCAGTTTTATTTTTTATTGTTATCCTGGTAGCTTGAGCCTTGCGACACTGAAAAACGACTTATTCTTACAATTTTCGCAACTTTTCCGTTCACAAATAGCTGGCAAACAAGAGCCTTAAAATGGCTCCATTTGAGGTCGACACAGCCAAAAATGCGCTGGTCGCTGGGACTCCGCCCCAGACCCCGCTGGGGAGCTTACGGTAAAGACAAAACCTTTCTCTCTTACAGGAGCAGTTTTATTTTTTATTGTTATCCTGGTAGCTTGAGCCTTGCGACACTGAAAAACGACTTATTCTTACAATTTTCGCAACTTTTCCGTTCACAAAATAGCTGGCAAACAAAAGCCTTAAAATGGCTCCATTTGAGGTCGACACAGCCAAAAATGCGCTGGTCGCTGGGACTCCGCCCCAGACCCCGCTGGGGAGCTTACGGTAAAGACAAAACCTTTCTCTCTTACAGGAGCAGTTTTATTTTTTATTGTTATCCTGGTAGCTTGAGCCTTGCGACACTGAAAAACGACTTATTCTTACAATTTTCGCAACTTTTCCGTTCACAAATAGCTGGCAAACAAGAGCCTTAAAATGGCTCCATTTGAGGTCGACACAGCCAAAAATGCGCTGGTCGCTGGGGCTCCGCCCCAGACCCCACTGGGGGAGCTTACGACGCTCCCGGCCTCAGACCCCCTAGTCGGGACGGGCTTCGTGCCTTCGGCACTCGCAACTTCGCGCCTTCGGCGCCGCCTCTCACGACCAATTACAATACAGCGTCCTGGCACTTCTTCTTTTACACTTTAAGCATTGGTAATACTTAAGGCTTAAGCCCCCCCCCAAACGAAAAATCCTAGTTACGTCCCTGCTCACAAGCACAGTCAGCTACTCACATGTAGTCACGGCATAATAGTAGGCCTATAATATGCACCGGTGACTGCCAAGTTCCAACGCTGGTCATTCGAGGGGGAGGGGCGGCGAGATTATATCACGGCAACGCTCACAGCGTGAAAACGCTTTGTATTGCTTATTCATCGCTTGTGCATAATGGTGCGATAAGTTCGTCACTGCAGCGAATACTCTGTTCATCGTTTCTGTATAATTTCGTTCTTGTACCAAGAACCTATTATACTATAATGCCGTGACTACATGTGACTAGCTGAAGCGTGGCTCTTTGTCCGGCTATAAGACTTTGTTTGAATAACTTGTGATCACAGTTTAATGTGTATATAAACAAAGATTGAAGAGTAATCATAATTTAATCGTAATTTGATCATAGTCGAATTTATTATCAGAAATAAACATTGAAGCGGGGCGACATCTTTTGGCGGAAAACAAACACACCGGATGTACATATTTTGCGACTTTTCTTTCAATATTGATTCCTTGCTTATGACTACGATGGTGAACTGTAAGAGGAGATTTCTAATTTGACATCGTTTGAGTGTTTTGTGAGGTTATTGTTGGTTTTCATGTCGTCTAGTTTCTAGCGTTGGAATCACAGAATCATCATGAGTTGGGGAACTGAGCTTTGGGTAAGTTTACAGTGAACGGTGTAAGTTGCAAAGGAATTAATTATAAATGTATCAACCGAGGTTTATGAGGTTCTTATCAATCGGGGTTGATCCCTCAGTTGATCCCGGATTTTCCGTGAAACCGGATTCCATTCGTTGGTCCACAGGCGCAGTACAACTTTAGCACGTGTTAGGTCTAATTTGGTTTGACATTATTGCATTTCGTGCTTGCTGAAAGCTACACATATACAAGTCACAAGTAAAAAAGTGCAGTCATGTGAGGTAAGAATTTCTTCAAGTATGTTATTAGTTTCTTAGGCTTAATCGTTATTGGCGATCAATAGCAAGAAGCGATGTATGTTAGATAATTGTAATTAAAAGGGATAAAATTAAGGGTAATCTCGAAGTCTGCGTGCCCGTTTACAAAAAATATGGTTGCCAACGACTTGGCTAAAATAGAGCGCTGCCACCTATCAGTCGCATCCCATTATGCAATGCGCTCGGTAAGTGATCAACGCGAGATCTAAGTAAAACAGCCAGGTTAATAAATTATAATCGGAATTATTCAGTAAATGCAAAGCTCGAAACTGAAGAAACTTGCACTTCGAAAACTTGTTAGGTGTTTTTAGCGGTTGAATGGCGTTTCGCACTGGTCCCGACTCCCGTTAATTTCGAATGGATCTGGGCGAAGGCTCATGCGGTAAACGTGTATTTTAGCTTGTAAATTATTCGCTCATTGCAGTATTTTTTATTTTTATTCAATCCAACTTCTAGTTTGGCAGGAATCCTTCTCATTGATCCAGCTTTTGATTAGGCAAGAATTGTTGTGTCTGTAAATGTCTTGTGGTTTTGCATTGATTATGTTCAGGGGATGATGATATAATATGAAGGGATAGTATAGATTCATGGTGAAAATTTCAGGGTTACCGCCGGTCAAGGCCTTCTACCATCTGCACTGCACAATTAGAAACAATTGTTGGCAGATAGCATAATGAGAAAAACTTTAATCATTTGGATGATATATATTATATACAATTTTTGGATTTAGGATGGCATGTGTTTTAAATATTTGGCTATCTTGATTAATTCAACAGGTAATATGTGTTCGTTACCATTTCAACAACATAGATCAAAGCTGTTGCTGTGTAATGTCACTCTAAGTGTCATGGTTGGTGCTTAATAAGTGTCTGCAATGGTTGACCATCATTACATGTGACACAAAGTTCATTTATCTGTAAAACTGTGACACAAATTTTTCAAAAATCTCAGGAATTTGTAACATATGCAAAATAGACAGCAAATGCCAAAATCATAAAATTCATGGTATCCTTAGTCATATGCAATCCCAACATAATGTTTCTTTGGTAATAATATTGTGTTAGCTTGTTTTAAATTTATGAAACACTAGTACACTACTAATGCCTTTTGACTCGAGAAATTAGAAAACGGGTCTTCAGATACTTGAACTGTATCTCAAGAAACCAAATACCAGTTCCAGAGCAGTGTTACTTACCAGAGTGTCAGTAGTGTCAGTAAAATGAGAAATATATTTATTTCTCGCATTTGCTACAGCACCCATTCAAGCTCTCTACTCAGAGGCATTCCTGACTACAACGTGGCCACTGAATCGTAGTTTCACGCCAAAGCGCATGCACAATTGTGAGTGAAGGGTGCTCAAGATCCCTACATGGCTGCTTGAGGTGGATTTGAACCTGGAACCCTCTGGCTCCAAGGCACCAGAACCACCACTACACCAGCGCATCCTACAAATAATTTAGCCTTTTTTTGTTTGAAGATGATAAGTAAAGATGAGTATTTAGAGGTATTAAGACAAGTAGAAGTTTGTTGCCAATTTAAAAGTTTGATCAAACAAGAGAGAGCAGACTTTAACAATCAAGGAGGAAATTAGTATTTGTTTACTAAATAATTCTGATGTTGAGACTGAAAGTAACGACAATGGTGATTTTCATTCTGAGATGGTTATATATCCTGTCTCAAGTGTGCCTAGAGCATATACATGTATGTGCCATCACAGATGATGATTTTAGTTATTCAAATGTAACATGGAAGAAGTCAGTGAAGTGTATGACAGTCTGCTTTACAACCAGTCACTGTTTCATTGCTTTCCAAAACTAGAAATGTGTACAAATCCATGTCAAGGCAAATTTATGCTTCAGTTTTCTGTTTCTCATCTTCAGGTCTGTCCTCAAGTGTAGATTGTCTGAGACTAATAATTTGCATTTAAGGAAAATTAGTTTGAAAGCCACATTCTGCGTTCCTGCAGGACAGTTTGGAGGAATTGGAGATGGCCTGCAGAAGAAAGTTGATCTGTAAAATCTAAAACAAGTCTAAAATGTCACTTTGATAAATGCACTCTGCATGTATTGAAAGTGGCGTGTTATGTGAAATGATACATGATCCAAACTTAAGCTAGTATCACACACTATAATTCAACAGCCTGTGGGGAAATTTTTATTTAGCAAGTTCATTTAGCCATGTTCTGAAATCCAAAACGGGTTCAGCAGAGCAGACATGCACCCTTGCACAGGAGGAGAGACTAATAAATAAAGCTTTTAGTCGTGAAAAACTTACAGGTCTGAAAGTCTTAGGCCAGAAACTAAAAACTTCTTTTGGAACTGTTCCTACCCTTATAACCAGATGAGTGGGCTGTTAACTTAAGCAGATGTTGAATATATGCATGCAGTTATGATGAGCCATGCATACTAATCACCTATATCAGAGGTTCTCAACCGGTGTGTCGCGACACACTAGTGTGTCGCGAAGCGACCGGAGGTGTGTCGCGTAAAAGTGGTGTGTCGCTGGTGTGTCGCGAAGAATTGGTGTGTCGCGAATTCTCACAGCATACAACCGTCGTTCTTGCCTTACACTGGCTTGTACCCAATGCTGTAATCTTCGAAAATAGTGGGGAAAAGTAACATGAATTTTTTTGCAATTCTGAAATTGATGAGGCGGGAAGGTTGTTTGCGTATTCAGAGAGTGACAATTTACAATTAGGGCATAGCCGGGTGCCGTTTTTCAACCGGGTACCGGGTCCGGGTAATTTGAATAAAATCTGCCGGGTACCGGGTCCGGGTATTAAAAATAATCGTTAATCTCTAAGCTGAATAGTATGTCCCCACTTTGAACGCTGTCAAACGAACACCACTCAGTTTGTCTGCTACTTTTGGTGGAATTGAGTAAAACTTTTCGTGTCAGAGTTTTACTACAGTTGAGTTCTACCACCTGGGGTTATTGATTGAGAGGTGCCAGTACTATCTGTTCAGGAAAGGTCTCTGGTGATAGAATCATTCTATGGTATAGAAATACTGATCTGTCCAGTCAGGCAAGAGGAGGCCGAAAGCCCCTGATAAACAGTCCTGTTTCTGTGGTGTATGCAGTCCAACTACATGTAGACATAGTTCAAAGTGTACCATCCCTAATCTGTGAGATGTATAGTTGTATACATGGTCATATAAGAGAGGGGCCTATTAAGCTTGGCTGCAGAATTATATCAACAGGTGGAAGGTATCCCTTCTGACAAGTCCTTTTAGTCTCTCTGACTTGAATGAGGGTGTGACAGACCAAACAGACTTTACAGATAAGGGATTAGTGACAGATGACCACTGGCCAACCTATATAGCTATGGTCAGTGAGCAGCACACTCTTCCCCCTTCCTATACTCCTTCATCCTCTACAACTGTTCCTCCCCCTCATCATTCACCATCTCCTTTCTCTTCTCTGTTAGATATTTCAAGCAGCCAAGCAGCAGGAGGAAGAGGAAGGGGTAATAGAAGAGAAAGAGTAGGAAAGAAGAAGAGGAGGGGAGAAGACATGAAAGAGGGTGCCTATCCGAATGAATATATACACATGATTATTTAATATATATATATATATATATATATATATATATATATATATACCATTCCCCTTCCTCTTCTCTTTCACAGTCTACCACTGTTCCTTTCAGAAAGGGGTAGTAGAAGAGAAAGAGGAGAAGGAGGAGGGAGGAGAGACAGCATGGAAGAGGGTGATACAAACTCTACCCTCCTCCTCTTTCCTCACCACCTTGCTGGTAGGCTGTTTGAAATAGGATAGTCTAACTCTAATATAAAGCAACCATCAGCAGGCTGTCTGTTCTGTGATTGTCTGTGCAATTGTACTATAATGCAGTTGATAGATTTTGCAGGTTAAGCCCTTTGAAGTGTTGCATGCTATTAATAATTACCCACCCGGCCCGGAAGACCTTTCATCACCGGGTCCGGTTATCTGCCGGGTGTCAAATACCCGGCATTACCGGTTATCCGGGTCAGCACCCGGCTATGCCCTATTTACAATATAAGGAAGGTGCACAAGGTCCAGGGGCCCAGAAGTTACAATGGACGGTTTTTTAAACTACAAAATTACTGTACACTTGCGCTTTCCAGTTTCTGTTACAATTATTCGACGTTTTGAAGGGCGTTTAGTTTCGGTAATCTTCAGCTAGGCCCTACCTTTATCCCATGTTTTTCTGCTTTGCCTTGAGCCATCAAAGCTAGTGGTTTCGACTATGGACAATTTATGCTTTTTAAAATCTAAAACTCGTATAGGCCTAATTCATATGCGGCTATTTTCATTCGTTAGTCTCAGTTGTAGGTAGGGCGTAGGCCCTATAAGTGTTGTACTCACAAAGCCTGTGGATCTTCATCTAACTATGATCCAAAGAAAATCCAGGAACACAAATCTCATTAGCCTAACTGTTAGGACATACAATTAATGAAGAATCATAAAACGTCGTAGAATCGTAGATTTATATTAGTAAAATTTGGAATGTTAGAATAATTAGAAAATATAGAAAGCATCCAGTGTCAACATTCGTTCATTAAAATTTGTAGAAATTTCAAATATAGGGTAAGCTGGCTTAGACTAAGTTAATTTTTAACGATATTCACATGACGATTGCACGGTGTGTCGCGAAATTTGGTTGCACGTTTAGGTGTGTCGCGCGCAAAAAAAGGTTGAGAACCTCTGACCTATATGTTAATATACAGCTATTTGTGTATCAATATGTATTAAGAAAGTAAATATGCACTTTGAAACGAAATCAGTGACGTTTGAACTGTTGTCATGAGATGGCTATCTCCAAACCCCTTGTGACATGGAGTATTGATTTAGATTGACTAAGAGAGATCCTTACCTGTCACGCAAATCTTGCATACTTGTTGTCAGTTCAGAGGGTGCGTTTTATGAGTTCTTCTGAATGCTGCAATAATTATATGGTAAATGCATTTGTTGTATGATTTTTCTATTTTGCCCTATGCTCAAATGCATGTTCAACCGTATTGACTGATTTTCACTGTCATTGCACATTTGATGAAACCAACCTAGGAACTGAACAGCAAACTAGCGTGTAGTGCTATATTTAGCAAGTTCATTTGTTGATCCAAGAAGGACAAGCACAAGATGAAACAGTGAATGGGAAAAAATCAGGCTGTTGATACACATTTAATCTAATTATTACAAGTTGGTTTTAGCACAGAGACAATGGACGACCCAAAAGGGAGAAACGCGTCTGAGAGGATGGACAACCCAAGAGAGGAGTTCTCCTGTCATTTACCTTCGTTCTAAATGATCTTTTGCACCTGTAGAGGGAAGATTTTCGATAGAATTTGATCAAGAATGCAGACATCGCACTCAATCATGATCATGATTACGTTTTTGTTACACATGTCTGTAGTCTGTACAGAATACTACTTAGAGATGCTCCCAACATGGTGGCTTAAGTTTACAGTCAAATGAAATGGTCTTCGGTTGGTGATGAAATAGAGGCTGTGAAAGGGCAATAAGCTTGTGTCATTTCAGGTTGCTTGGCAATTTGTCCAAGTCAGTGAAGAGCTATTTGTGGCAAAGTTACCATGTTCATTTGCAGAAAGATGAGACAATCAGAACGGCTTGTTTTGCAGAACGAAGGATTCCTTGGCTATGAACACATGAGCTTAAAAATATGAAAGCAGGATTAAGCCAGTGTTTTGCAAAAACAAAAGCCGCAACTGATTTACTTGAGAGTTTTTATATTGAATTTGACTGGGAGAGAATTAGACTAACTAATTAGGTCAGAATTGATGAACGTGGCAAATAGTCCTATGTACCCCTGCATGTTTCTTTTCTTGATTTATATCAGTTGGTGAGTTTGTTTCCTAATGTCTGACTGCCAGTGTTTCTATCTCACTGCCTATGTCCATCTGTTAAATGCATAAATAGAGTAACATTAGGGTTAATTTCTAACTGCTTCCTTGTTGTTTAGAAATTTTTTAATTGTTTCTAAAAAATTCATGCTGTCATGTCTGAATCGGTTGTAGTTTACTATTTGCTAGTTTTCTGTTTTGTTAGAATAATTTTTTTGCACAATTCATTGTGTATGCGTGGGTTTTGTGCCTTAGGGTATATGATCACTTGCAGTTGTGAGGGACGATAAAGGCTTATCTTGTTTGAATCTGTATGTGCCTGTCTGTGTGCTAATATATGAGGTGTGGGGGAGGGGTTGGCTTGAGTAGGTGGCTTGCCTTATCTCCACCTCTTCTAAAGGTTGATCAGTTCTGTTGTGGATATAAGTGAATTGAGATAAGTCTGCCGCTGTTGTTGATTGCTTAACGCACTGTAAACTGGTAAATTTGCACTGTGCTTGGTTTACAGTATCTAGGTTACCAAGAGAGTCAAAAAAATGTTGCACATGTTTTTTAATCTCTAGCAGGTCTCTTAAAAGCAGTTGAATCTGTATACAGCTCTCGGCTCCTTTTCTTGCAATTTAGAAGAGGACTTCAGAAGAATAAACAATATTATATATAGTCTGCAATATATATATATATGTATATATATATTATATCTGTGTGTGTGTGTCTGTCTCACGAGTGGCACTCTGTTCTTATTCCTTCCAAGGTGCTGCTTCAATAGATCCATTTACTCACTTCTCTCTCTTTTTGTTGTCCATGGCAACCATAATTGGTGACTCGGTAGACGTTACAGCTCTGTTCATGTTTGAGTCTCAAAGAATTATTCTCTGGAATAATTATTGTTTCTTTGGAATTTTTAATGCACTTTCAAAAATATGTGTATATTTGTAGTCAGTGGAGCAGAGGCAATTTTGGTGATTGTCAAAATTCACAGACTACATAAATTTTTTCATTCAATTCAAGAATTTTTGCGGCACCTTTCAAGAAGCCATCTCAGAGGCGCTCCCAGTCCAATCGCAGTGTCACATATAAGTCTATGAGGCTTGATCAAAGATGTCCTTTTAGTTTGCTATCTATCTTGTATTCTGTCTAGCTATGGAAATAGAACTTAATGTATTGGGATACGGCAAATTTGTCAAAATTGAAGTTTATCAATTTAGGTCTCTACATTGGAAATTCAATTTGAGTGTTTTGGTTAATGAATGAAATGATTTGTGTAATGTCTTAATGAAGACTGTTTACGCTACTTACCCAGTCTTCAAGTACCTTAAAGCAGCCCTTGTTTTGTGCTCCACTTGCTTATCATTGCTGTTTAGCAGATATTTTATGTACTTTTGATGAGCGTTATTTAGCCTCTGTGAACCAGAAATAGTCTTAATTCCTTTCCGTAAAACAGACATCTGTTTAAAAAAAATCAAGCATGAAGCACAACAAGCTCTTTACTTTGGATATGCTATACTTGAAAGGTATGGGAGTGACTGTAGTGACATACTCATGCATAGATGAGTTTTAGTCAGTGCTTAATTCGTAAAAAAAGAGAAGTGCCTTGATGTCCCTTACCGTGTTCAAACTTGAAAATAAGTGCGTGGATGCCATCCATGACCATCCAGTCACTTTAAGCCAGGACTGGTAATAGTTATCAAGTGAATGAATGAATGAATGCCAGGACTTCATAATTCAAAAATACTGTTAACCCTTTAATGTCGGAGGGTATAGGAATTCCCATACCATTTACTACCATCTCGGCATTAAAGGGTTAAACATTGTTTTCGTGATTAACTTTTTGGTGCTGAACATAGTGTAAGGGAAACTGGAGTTCTACTTTTATTAATGTATTTGTCAGGCAACATACAGTGAGTTGCTATGATTTCAGTAACAGGTTTGCATCCTTTTGGATAATTATGAAAATTAAAATTGTGTGATTCATAGCCATATTTCATTACATGTGCTTTAAATTAAATATAATTTTTAATGGAAATTTTAATTCTTCTGGATGCTGAACATTTTTATTTTATTATTTTTATTGTTTACTGAGCCTGGTGCTCTGAAGTGATCTTGGCCAACATTAGACCCTAGAGCAGGGGTGTCAAAGAGCTGGCCCGCGGGCCATTTCTGGCCCGCCAACGATTTTTTTTCCCTAAAGATAAAAAATTATTTAAAATGTTGTCAAAATTTAATTAAAAAGCGAAAAGTGGACATTGAATCAAGATCTTTTCGCGATATTTGGACTTTTCCGGGAATTGGCTGACCAAGATCCCTCTCAAATCACTACCCAATTTTGCTCAGGAGCTTCGACACCCTGGCACTTGCTAGAAAATGTTCACACTGGCCCGCCACTTGTTGGAAAATGTTCAAACGGGCCCGCCGCTAAAAAAGGTTTGACACCCCTGCCCTAGAGGATAAGCAAGAGGAAAGTCTTGTGAATTTTTCAGATGTTTTCTTCATACTGATATATATATGATGTGCTGTTGAGTTTAGTGAAGTGATGAAGCATTTAATCAATTTAGCTTAATATCTCACACTTATGTTGCCAATGTATATGTCAAATTGAATTATCATGAAACTTTCAAACATATTCAGTATTATTCTCTTAGATTGTGTTGCATCTTAATTAGTGTGTGCTAAGTAGAAACTTGCTAGATACCTAGAGTTTGTTTTACATTGAAATTGTTGATTTAGGGCGTATTTGTTTGCATGCATAATGTCAGATTTGCCTCATAGATTGAGCCATATAACAAACTTCAGATGATATGTTTAGACTTCATGTATGAATCTGTATCAACTATCAAGCTTATCTTTTAAGTCAACTTTGGATTTTTTTGGGATTTTCTTATCAACAAAATCCTACCACCAGTTGAATTTATTGGCGGTGTGATGCAGGTTAATAGATCTGGACAATGTTGAGTTCCAGATTTGAAATGCCATCTGTAACTAGGATAAACTTAGTGATTTGAATTTTTTCAGGACCATTTTTATAATATATCAATGCAGTGTCTTAGGAGTGTCTGAATTGAAAATTACACATTTGATGCTTCTGTTAAGATGGGATTTTCAAACTGGTGTGTTCAAAAATTTTAAAAATTCATTTTGCAGGACCAGTTTGATAATGTATCAAAGGCCCAAAGCTGTGTCTTAGGAGTGTCTGAATTGAAAATTATAATACACATTGGATGCTTCTGTTACGACGGGATTTTCAAACTGGTGTGTTCAACAACAAAAATTCATTTTGCAGGATCAGTTTGATAATGTATCAAAGGCTCATTTCTTAGGAGTGTCTGAATTGAAAATTACACATTTGATGCTTCTGTTAAGACGGGATTTTCAAACTGGTTTGTTGAGAAATATAAATTTTTCATTTTGCAGGACCAGTTTGATAATGTGTCAGTATACACTCAAAAAGGAGTCGATTTCTGTGAGAAATTCTTGCATTTTCTAAAGGAAAGAAGTTCCATCGAAAATGAATATGCAGCAAAACTTAAGTAAGTATGTCATTGTTTGTGGAGTGTGTTCATTAACAGTAGCATCATTATCTCTTTTATCATCGTTTTAAACTTTAAGAACATGTGCCACATTCTGCTTTGTCTATTTCATCTGGTCCACGCTGTCTCTTGTATTTCACTAATATTTGCGTAACTGATCTGCGCGATCAACTTCTATATTGCATGCTAATAACGAACAGATCGTCAATTATTGCGACATGCTATCACTTGCAAGCATTGCGTTCATTGGCAAGACTTACTATTATTCCCAGCTGTGGCCATGAGAAATTGCTGAACATTCTGACCTGTTTAGCGGCATTGTTGTTGAAGGAAAACAAAGCCTGCATATATATATATATATTGATTAAAGAAGCTGATTAACAGACACAACTTCGTCTTTGTGTCTGTGATGAAAGTGTTTTATGAAGTAGCCTCAGGATAGGTTGGGATGATGCGAGGCACTGAGCACTGTATGTTGTATCTGAATACCAGAAGCGGCAACACTTATGATGTAGTATGATAATTATTTGGTGGTGATGCAAATTTAAAGTTGTTGACCTGAATGAAAATGTCTTATATATCATAAACAAATAACAGTGTATTAGTCAGGGCTGTCACCATTGGGCTAAAACTGGTTTACGGCCCATTACCGTAAAATTATTTGTAAGTGTCATGACCCAGAAGGTGATGGCCCGGAATACCTGCACATAGAGCTGTTCTCACCTCTGACTATAGTACATGCGGTGCATAATAAGCATGCTACTGTCTCATAGTTTGCTTCAAATTGTTTACCATGGATATGATTGGGCGGTGTATGATGAATAGCCTTAGATGCTCAGAATGGGCTAGGGCACCAGCCAATATTTTACTGCTAAATGGATCTGTCCTTTGAATCTCAAATTATGATCTCAGCTGTCTTTATCCAAAAGACTGTAATTATGAAACTGCATAGGTGTTTTGGTTAGTGAGGGCAACAACCTCATTTTTTACCAGCTTTTATTATTTTTCACTGGCTTCAGTGATTTGTTTGTAATATTGTTATGATATATGCTTACCAAATAAATAAATAAATACAAATTTAGTAGTTGTGACACTGACAATAATGATGCTACAGAAGTTTTTGGATCAGATTAAATTCATCGAGCTTCTGATTAGTCCACACATTTTAGTTCAGCCGGAGTCCGTGTACTTTGCTCTTAATGCTCATCATATATTATTTGCATATAATATAATACTACAAACATTCATTTTTACAACATCATAAACTCTTCAGCAAAATAAGTATATTTAAGAGGATTCCTTTATGTATCGGAGCCCTTGAGAGCTTCACTGTTTTTACAACTGACAGTTTCAATCTTTTTAGAGGCCTGCCCCATTGAGACCAGGATGTCTAGTATCACTGGCAAATCGTGACATGTGGATGTAGGTTAATAGATTAAATAATCACTAATAATGTCTTGTATGTTACCTGTTCCAATTGGAATTTACTGCATTTTGGCCTCATGCAGTTTGCTCTCATTTACGTATATGCATATGGGTGGCCAGTCACCACATGATTGATTGTGTGTTCTATGGATTTATAATTATATATCCATAGTTATGTTTGTCAACTGGCTTGTAACCCTTGTAGCAAATTCATTGATCAGTATTATTCAGTAACAGAATGAATTTTCTTTTGTTTGTGGACTATCTTACTTTCTTAGTTATTGCTCTTGCTTGAAAGTGTCTGTCTGTTGTTTTCTGATACTTGGATAAGAAGACGTTGACCTAGACGTTTGTAAGCTGAAGGATTCTCCCACATCTTGTGCACACACATTTGCTGCTCAAGCTGTTCTGATTCATATTATAGGGGTAGTTAATAATAATTATCTGTGGGCTGAAACAGAGGACTATCAGTACAGGGTTATAGTACAGTATTAGTGCACATTAACGTGACACAGGTACTCATGCACAGCTTAAGTAGTTCTTATCCCATGACGGCTTGATTGTACTTGAGATCACAAGGCAAAGATAATACCATTGAGATGTCTGCATTTGTGGAGAGTACAGGGTTTGGTGTGTAAACTGTGTGAGGATATTTTTATTTGGAGCAAACATAATCTGGGCAACAGTAATAGACACTTTTCACTACTTTGCCACTCTCCATTGATGATTATTAATTAAAAGTTTGCTGTTTATTTTATCTGTGTTTGAGCATTAATAGCTCTACAATCATATAATTTGAAGATTATAGCCTATGACTTTGCTAAGGTTGGCACCTCAGAATTTTCAGAGTGCACTTTCATGTACATTGTACAAGTCACTATTGCTCTATGGTATGTGCTGAAAATAGTTAAATTCTTAAATCAGTTGAAAGATGTTTGCTATGTGAGGTGTATGTTGGTGAACTCCATTGATCAATGCCTTGTGCATTAGACATTTGTGCTGCAGAAATTGTTTATTAGTTTTAATCATAGGAATTATTCATCTATATTAATGTTACCGTGAAGTTTTGATGTTATTGTAGACTGTTGGCTCTAATTAGAGTGAATTCACTTAATTTCTGTGGTATATATATATATATATATATTGCAAATGCCGGAAGCACTGTTAGTAGTGCTCAACTTAATGAACATTACTTGTTGTTGGCTTCTGAAAACTGAATGCATCACAGATGGGACCACATTGTATAATTATATGAGTCATTCATTTACTCTGCTGGTACCTATTTGTTATTCTGCTGGTTCCTGTTTGTTTAGTAAATTACTTTTAAATTGTGCTTAACTGTTTGTGTCTATATTTTTGGCAGAAAACTTGTAAAAAGCTATTCACCAAAGAAGAAGGATGAGGATGGGTTAGTGTCAGTAAAACAATTTCTCTGTATTTCCATGACTATTTAGGTGTGCTGGTTGATCAGACAGGCATGCAAACAGAAATTTAAGGAATTTTTTGTTGCTGTCTATCATTCCTAAAAATAATTTAATCTCATAAGGTTGTCAGAATTTTTTTGTCATAAGGTCTGGAAGAGCAAAGTTAAAACTGGAGGTGTTGAGAACTTGTGTATTCAGCAGCATGCTTTATGGATGTGAAGCCTGGACAATAACCAAAGAGACAGAAACAAGAATACTCGCTTTCGAGAGAAAGTGCTACAGAAAGATCTTGCGTATCGGATGGATGCAGAAAGTAACAAACGCAGAATTGTATGTGCGAATAGGCCAAACAGAGAACCTTATGCAGCAAATAATATGCAGGAAGCTGGAACTCTTTGGGCATATATGCAGGATGGATAACAGTAGAAAAATCAAGACAGTTATACTTGGAAGAATGAAGGGATCAAACAGGAAAGGACGACCACACAAAGAATGGCTGGACAACATAATAGAATGGTGTGGAGCACCACTGCAGGACCTAACACACGCTGCCTTGGAGATACAAACCTGGCGCGGAATAACGAGAATGGCATCGGGCACCTACGGGCACTGGTCCCTCGGTTGATGATGATGATGATGTCAGAATTTTTAGCAGAAAATGTCCTTTCTACACCAGCCGATTCTGAGTGGTACTTTGCCCAGCTGTCACTCATCATTGGAAAACAATTCATATTTAAGAGTTGCCCCTCACAGATGTAAATTTTGATTATTAACATTAATGAGTATGCATATTTACCAGGCAAAACCACTTGTATATTTTGTAAATGTGTTTCTATGTGGTAAAATTCAGTTAAAAGTAAATTCAAAAATTGTAACGAATGTTGTTTAGTGCCTTGTTATTTGATATTTTGATGGTACCATGATACATTAACTCAAGAATTGGCCATTTTCCTGTGACACTCAACATCATCATCATCATCATCATCATCCTGATGGACGGCTGTTTCCTAGTCCTACATGACGATGGGCGTCTGTTTATGACTGCTGCTACTTTACTTTTTTACATCGTTAAAGCCATACATTATTGTTACTTCTGTGTGATGTCTACCAATGCCTCACAGACTGCCACATGTGTTGTCACATGTTAAATTTTTTACTACAACATGTTACATTTATTACTGGGTTGTGGTATGTCAATCCGCTTCTTATTTAGCGAATGTACATCGTATATCATCGTATATTGATTTACATCATCGTATATTGATTTACATCATGTGCAATTGTGCATCAATGTCAAGATCTGATAAATATAAAGGCTGTTTTGAATGGAATTCAGTAGAGCAAGTGTAGTAATTCAGACTTATTCTTCTCAGCTTAAATAAACCTAATACGATGATTTTCTTTGTTTTCTAACTCTAAACCAGTGATTCCCAACCTTTTTTGGCTTGCGGCACACTAAGAAGAAATAAAAAATTGCGCGGCACACTTAATTATAATTATCAATTTTTTAACATATTTGTCACTATTATTTAATAATATTCTAATTTTAATGTTCCTCTTATCTAAATAATAGCTAGCCTACTCTATAGGGAGTCTAGTCAGTCAGCAGATCAAATTGAAATGAGGCTCCAGAGACGACAATCATACTCGCAAAAACATCAACTTTTTGAGGTCGAGGAAAAAATGTGAGTCTCCGCCCCAAATAAAGCCCAAGTTTGTAGCCCCCCCCCCCAAGGAAACCAAACTCCGCCCATGTTACCCAGTCAAAATTGTCGATTGCAAGCGAAGGGAAGTATAGGTCTAATAATGATGTAGGCCCTAGTGCTGGTTGTAAGCATATCAATGTGTTAGTATTTTAGGTGCAACTTTCTTTTTTTACTGAGATTCAATGACTGGGAAAACAATCAAGAATTCCCGTGGGGATCTTAACCTATTACAGTGTGAGAGATTAAGACCAACTGACTTAAGTTTTGATGTTGCAGTGATGATGTTTTCGAATATTTTGTTTGAAATCGTTATTAATTAATAACATTTTAGAATTTTCCCGCGGCACACCTGCAAAGTCCTCGTGGCACACTAGTGTGCCGCGGCACACAGGTTGGGAATCACTGCTCTAAACTGTGTTTTTTTGTACATAGTGTTTGTATCCTACACAGAATTGCAGACTGAAAATTCTGCCATGACTAAAATTGCTAGTTGTATGTTTATTGCAGGACTAAGTTTCTTTTTAAAAGTAATTTTTTTGGGTTTGCCGTTGTTTGATATCTTGCCACCAATCAAGAAATTTGCAGGCATTTCTTTTTGTTTATTCTCACAGGTTTACTACAAGTAAAGGTTTTGAAACAATGGTTAAAGAACTGCACGACTTGGCTGGGCAGCACGAAAGCATAGCTGAAGCGTTGCAGAATAACGTCTTCAAGGAGCTGCTCGATACAGTACAAGCTCTGAAGCAGGAACGGAAGAAGGTTACGATCAGAGATTTCTATATCTGCTTTTTAATTTAATTCTAGACTTGTGTATATGCTTGCATGGATCATCAGTGTCTCACTTCTAACAGAACTGAAAACCTTTTCAAATCTAAAGGTGCCACTTGGACCATGAGTACATGTACCTGAAACCTAATCGAAATGCAGAATGTTTTTCTTATTTCTGTAATGTCTTGTAATATTTGACTTTCTGTGACGGTGGTGTCTGGTGCACTAGGCATTAACTGATACTGCACCGAAAAATCCAGCCGTAATGAGGCTCTATCAGTCATATACTCACATGTGGCTTAAAAATGTCCAGCGTTCTGTTGCATGTGAGGCTATGAGATTGCAGGTTGGGGGTTGTAATTGACAGCTCATAATTCATGAACCTAATTGTTGGATGAGTTGGTTAGTGGGCTAAAAGATATTGTAGCCTCAGACTGTGACTAACTAACTTTAAATTATGCCATAGTGCATGCAGTGACTCACATGTGATCCATTAAAACATTGTTTTATTATTCAGTGATGGTAACAGGTTGTCAAGTACATACTTAGAATAGACTAGGAATCCATGCACTTGCTCTACCAAAAATGCTGACATCTTTATGGCTTGAATGCTCTGCATCTGCTTTAACGCTTGTGATATATATGCAAAACTTAATTTCTGACCCAGGGAATCAAAATGAGTCAGATGTCGGCTGGGAAAACAGCAGAATATAAAAAAATTCAATTTTTAAACTCATTTGAGATGTTGATGAAAATGTGCAAAGAGTATTTCTTTTCTTCTTCAGTCTTAGAACTGCTGTTGAGCAGGTTTGTGACAGACGACCTCGTGTTCCCCTCCGACCTTTTACATTTATCATACGTCTCATTTGATGAAATTCTTTGTTTTAATGTGTATTTTTAGTATTTTAGTTTTTATAATTGCCTATTAAAATCAGCCTCGTTTTCTTTCAAAATTTCATCTGCTTTCGTGAATGCACAGGTCTATGATGTTGCAGAACTCTTCTCCCTTGGCAGACATTGAAAGGTTAATGCATGAGTAGGAACAAATAAAAACATTGTTCATAAAATTGTTTGAGTTTGCTCCACTCTATAAAGGCTGGGAACACTCCCTCTGAAAGAAGCGTAACCTGTGCATATTTTCTGAGTTTTTTTCATGGTTTTATGCATCTAGTGATTGATTTCGAAAATGGAATTGGAATAGTTTGACTCAATTTTGTCTTATTCCACCATCTAGGACATTGGATAGGCTAAGAATGTAGCACGTGCCCTTTATCCTTCAGTATCACGGAGAAAAGATGGGAGTCTGCCTTTAGCATAATTTCTTAAAGGATGGTTGGTCCTCAGGAAAGTAATGGTAGGGAATCAAGCCTATTGAGTTTGCAACGTTTATGACGTTGATTTTTCGAAATTTCGAATAATAGGTGTAGCAACAGGTTCATTGTTCAAATTGCCTGATGCATCCCAGATGCTATCAGCGGGAGAAGAAAAGCCTTGTAGAAAACTTTGCAGTTGTCAATTCTCCTATGAACATGTGCAGACAAAAGCTAATGCAGCATTGGGTGAAGTGAGTGAGAAATTATTATTATTGTAAACAAACATTTGCAAAAAATGCTGCTCAACTTTCAGAGGTGCTCCAATCCTAAATCAGTGCTATCTCTAGCAAAAGAATTTGACTTCAGGTGTTTTCAGAACAGGGGAAGAGAAAAGCTGAGGGCTGAAACCACAATTCTAAGGCAAAGCTCGAGTTTGAGCTTGAAGAAAGTGTGGAAAGGCAACTAGTAACACTGTTGGAGAATCCATTTTTCTCAGCTGCTGCCCATTCCTCAGCCTTGCTGATTATTGATCAACCTAATGAAACCTGTGTGCTTATTACAGAGAGCATACACATTGATTTCTTGACTATGGCAGCTTGAGCGAGAATGCTGGTAATACTGTACTTGTGGCAAGGGTGCTTAATATGTTGATATCACATCTGTGATGGTAAAATGGTTCAATGACTATCTTCTTTGTTGACCAAAATTTATGTCCTGTGGAGCAAGCAGTTTGCTTTGCATTACAAGTAGGATGGCTACTCAGCCATGTGACGTCTACTGATGACTGTATATAATGTCCAGAATATGAGAACCCTTAATTTTTTTCCATCGATAAGTTTTTAAGGACCATGGGATAAAAACACCCCTCTTTGGCCTATAATTAGCTATATTTACCATTTAGTTTATAACAATGGGGATTGAAGAAATGTTTAATGAAGTCTCTTTAAAAATTGTATTAATTGTTATGTGGTTGCATCATAGTAGATAATTATATGTAATGATGTGTTTTCTATATGGCTGTCTGTATATTTCATAGACACGGTGATAGTAAAATGGTCTCAAATCGATTCAGTTATTTTATTTAGTGAAAAATGGCTTTCACTAAGGAAGTTAAATTGTTATATTTAAATATTGGCATTAAAATAAGAATTTATGATGCAGAAAATTTGCATAAGGAATCTGTGAATACAGGATGGACTGAACAAACACCTGCACAAGATTTAAATCTTGAACGCTTCGTATGTAAATATAAATTATATATATTATATAAATATATATTTTATTTCAGTTAATGTAATTCATGTTTGGTTCATTTTTTTGGTGTTGTGTTTGCATATAAATTATAAATTCTGTGAATTTTTATTTCCAGGTTTTGCAAGACGCTGCTAAGCAGGATGCCAGTGTACAAGCCCAGTTATCACAGCTCGACAAGGTAAATTGGGATTTTCTTAATTGTTTTCTCACATAATTATGCTATATATGTATGCCTTGAGACATTTATGTAGTGCCTTTTACTACAGTTATGTAACACTTTCAGTAATGAAATGATCTGAATGGAGCATGTTCAGAAAACCTCACACTTTCTTTTCCCATATATGAGTTATGGTCCGATTCATGTGAATCATTATTTTCTCTTCCTCTTTGTCCTCTCGTTTCAGCTACAGTCTTTTTGATGTTTTGCTTTGATGTATCATGCCAGAATTATTTAATATGAATGTAAGTAGACATCTATAGGGCAATTTATATGAACTAATTGAGGATCCTGATACCATTTGACCTGCCATACTGCCTCTGAAGGTTCCATGTCGTTGGAATTTACACATAGAGTTCAACATAACTCCATTGACTGATTTCTATGGTTTGTGTTTGTTTACCTTATATAGTTGTTGCCCTGAAAATAGATAGTTTGAACCCATTTTTATATTATATGTGATATTATGTATGCCTGTTTCATGACATTGACTACAGTTCCTTTTAAGGACACCTCTGCTGTGCGGCACAAAACGAAATCTGACTCAGGTTCAATTTAAATAGATTGGATAGATCTGCAGGGATGGAAGTGTAGTAATCAAGGCATGTCAAGAGGGTGAAGGTCTTTGCCATACAAACGACAGTACTTATGTACTTTATGACCCAAGTCTGATGCTCCATATGGAGTTTGCAGATCTGCAGACTTATTTATATACAAATGCAATACATGTGGAGTGAACTTTTATTAAGTATCTTACAAAGTTCAGTATCGCATGCTGTAGGTTTATGTTATTGTTGTCGTTGAATTTGGCACAAAATGCTTTTATTCCAATATTAATTTCTTTATTTTATTTAATTGCGCATACTGTTGTATCTTAACATTGAAATTGGCTGAAAATGTTGTAGGCGAAGAAGGCATATGAAAAGGCATTCCGGGAAGCTGAAAAAGCTCAAGAAGCTTTTAAGAAAGGCGACCAAGATGTCAGTCTATCAAGAGCAGAAGTTGAAAAGGTAAATACTACCTTTTTTGATTTGTATGAATTTCTCTCTTATAAATAGTTTGAATCAGTGAAATGATGACTAAACCATTTAGGCTGTTGCACAATAACTGTTTGCTGCTATGTTAACCAAAGGAAATCATTACAACTGGAACTTTAAAGTGGAACGTTGAAGTGGATCATATGCAGTGTGGTGAAAGCAATTAAACAGAAAATGAATTTTAGCAAACCACTTTCTATTTTCCAACGCGTGTTTGATGGAGGTAATTAGTTGTATTCTTGCAATTTGAAACATTTGTCAACTGATTACTACTTACATAAGAATTTCTTCCTTAGTTTGTCAATAAGTGTTACCGTACCTATTAAGCTCAAACTTTTGTTCTTATTTGCAAAATCTTGGAGAAAGCAGTTGCATATGGCATCATCTCTCGTCCCACAAACTGCGCATTTCCTTTTCAAACCATAAATGACATTCTACTCTAAATTCACTGATTGCCATTAAAATCACATAATCAACTCCATGAATAATGAGAGTAATTGCTTTGTACTCTTGGCCCTGTCTACTGTTTTAACACAAAGTGATTATGATATATTCATCACTTCCTTGAACAATGGTTCGATCTGTCTGCTCCCACTCTCAGTTGATTTGCATCTTAACTGCACTGCTCTGTTCTTATTCAATTTGTATAAATCAGCAAACCTATGGACTCTGCAGGTCCCTGCTGTCTTGACTTATGTACACCGTAATTTTCTGTACTGGCTATAACTGTTTTCATTATATAACTATTGCATTTGGTCTTTGCTACTTGCTTACCATACTTTTGACTACTTAGTGTGCTGATTATATGCAGCTGTTCTTTTAATTTATTAGTTCCACTTCCAGTCCTACTCTTCAGTTACTATTTTTAGCTAACCTGCTGTTTTTGCCGATGTTCAGTTGTCAATGGCTGGCAACAAATTTCCTTTGAATCAGTTTTAGACTGAATTTCTTCTGTGGACACTGGAAAAGCTAGAAATTTTTGCTGACTTAGTAGGTCTGTTTAAATTAGCACTGGTAACTTTAACTTATTTATTTTATAAAATTGATAGTTGACATCTACCTTCTGTGGGTTAATTACAAAACTATAAGAATTGAACTTAGTTTTAACCATCTGAAAAGATATCTTTAAAAGAGGTTGATTGCATTTTGCAGATTTTTAAAAACTTATGAACGTTTACGTGTTTCATGCCATAAAGTTTTACAAAATCTGTAACTTAGACATTTAGCATAGTCCTCATTTCTGGTTTTCCTTTCTTACAGTTCAAGCAGATTTCAATAAATCGGCAACAGATGTGTGAAGATAGCAAGACGGAGTATGGATCTGAAGTCGAGAAAACGCGGGTCGCTCAGACAAATCATTATCAAGTTCATTTGCCTCAGATCTTTCAAGTAAGGAACATCACATGCATGTATCTCTCTTGTGTCGGAATAATGAACCTCTGCTTAATGCCGGGATGGTAGTAAATGGTATGGGAAATCCTATACCCTCCGGCATTAAAGGGTTAATGTGGCATCTTCTGAGAATACTTCAGAGTTATGTTATTGTAAGCAGTGTTTGTATCTTTGGTGTGTGTCTGTGTGTGTCAAGATGCTTATTTAACATCTTAATTACCACTCATAAGTACTGAAACTTTTATAAAAAAAATAATGGATGCACTTTGGATAATTCAACAAGCTAAGATGCTGGTTCTAGCATTAGTTTGCAGGGCAGTGATTCAATAACAATAATATGTTCATTTTTTCTTGTTCTATCTTTGCTTCTCTTGCATCACATAACACATTTTGCTTTAAATCGATTAATATGATTAATGTAATACTAATTCTGAAAACATTTTGAGGTGAAAATTACAAATTTACTGTACTCATATTATGTATCTAGTAACTTTAGCTTCAGGTGTAGTGTTTGATTGAGCACGCCTGAAATATTGACCGAACGTATTAATTTTAGTAGAAATTTTTGTGGACGAGATTCTCTTAGGCTGGTGAGAGGTTGAAATTTCAGAGTCGAGGAGAATTTGGGTTTGTGTGAATCAGCACTTCTGTTTTCTTCTGTTCCTTCTAGCAATTGCAGGATATGGATAAGCGACGCATCCAGAAAGTCCAAGAGTGCATAAGAAACACAGCAAACAGCGATAAACAGACGTTGCCTATAATTGCAAAATGCATTGAAGGAATGGCTGACGCTGGAAACATTGTGGACAGCGAACGGGTAAATTACATTAAAAGTTGTAGATTTTCATGATAATTTCAGGCCTAAGCTTCATTTTCTTTTCATTGGAATTGATGCTCAGTTATATGTGATATGCTTAAAATAGGTGCTTGAATTGTTTATTCATTATGAAAGATCTCCATAATTCCTTTTATTCAGTTTGTGTTTTTGGGTTAGGTTTGAAAGCATTAATGATGAGTTTTATGCAAGTATAAGTTCTTAATTACTTTGCAAAACTTTGTTTTAATTTCAATGCAAACATAGAATGATTTTGCTGCAGAATTTTTGCATTTTCTTATGGGAATTTCCTGGATTTAACACTGTACGACAAGAGTGTAGTGCACTAAAAGTGACTGGGAAACCAATGCAGATCATCGTTAACCCTTTAATGCCGAGAATGTAGTAAAAGGTATGGGAAATCCTATACCCTCCAGCATCAAAGGGTTAAAGTGTTAACAAAGGTGACCCGATATTCATTTTGAACTGCAAAGCGACACTGATCAAATATATGTTTGGATTTGTATTTTGTAGGATAGTCAAATGGTTATTGACAAGTATAAGACTGGTTTTGCTCCGAATCTTGACGTTCCATTTGAAGATCTTTCTAATCCTTTAAAGAATTCAAACAGTGGCAGCAATTCCAAGCTTACTGTGTCAGTAAAGCCAAAAAAACGTGCCGGGTTACTAGGCATCTTTGGCGGAGGTCAAAAGGTGGGTACATGTGTGACACATTTGCACAAAACCAGTCTTAAATCGAATTTTTGACTTTTTGAGTACAATATATTGTTTTAAAGTGGAACACATTCGCTTTACAACAACACCAAACTTATGATTCTGTCTCAATCTCAACTGAATTTATGTATAGAATTGCATCTACGTTGACCTAAATAAGTAAATTGAATGTTTATCGTTGGCTTATTTGTAGCAGTTAGCAGGTGCTGTTATTTGAACTGGTAACATTTTTAGACTATAGTCAGGATAACCATCTTTATTTTATGTTTAGATTATCATCTTGAACTTAAAGTAAGAGACGAAAATTTATGGTTATAAGAATGTTAACTTGCTGTCTGTAGCTAAATATTCATTGGAAACAACGTGAACTTGAATAAAGTAGTTTCAAATATATTTACTAATATAAAAATTAATTTTTTTAGCAATGTGCTGTCTTGAGACTTTTGTAAGCTTAAAATATTAGTCAGCAGAATATTTTATATTTGATATTTTCAATTTTGCTACTCCAGATTTCTGGTTGATCTTGTACAATAGAAACTAATTATTTGAAATTTTGAACCTTTTCCTCAATTCTTGGTTGATCATACGATCTATTGTTGTTAATAGGCAGAAGAACCAAAAGAAGATTTCAGTCATCTTCCTCCAATTCAACAAAAGAAACAACTATTGACTAAGATTGATGCGATAAAGAGTAACATTGCCAAAGAGACTTCACAACGGTCAGTGTTCTTTATGTGACATATTTAGGACCAAACAAAGCATGCAGGACAAAGACTTTTCAGCAGTAGAATCATTCTCAGAGTCTACATCTCTGATGTTACTGTTTTGATAGCAATGGTCAATTGTCATCCTAATTCCAAAGCAACGCTTGTGAAGCGTGGTGACTGTTGATGTAATTACTTTAGCTTCTCAAAGAATATGAATTTCATGCTGATAGTGCATTGCTATCTTGTGGATAAAAACATGAAAGTTTTCTGACTTCACAGGCATCACTTAATTTGAGTGTAAATATAATAAAATAAAGAATTGATACACTTATTATGCTGTAATGCAGAATATGTGATCTTTCACCAACATTACCACATTTTAAAATTTAATTTTTATGTATTATGTATACGTGTGTGGCATTGTGTGCAGCATTAATAACAACTGTTGTGAACTGCAGGGTTGAAAATTGTACAGATTACCAAAGAACACAAATAGTTAAAGGCCAACATCTAGTGTTGATATGTTTCACACAAAATGTATAAATACATATTTTATGTCATTGATGGAAAAAGGGTGTGACCAAGGTCCCGGGGCCAATACATCATCGTACTAACGTTGTTATGTCAGCATCAAATTATACAACTGATGACTTGTAGAATAGTTTAGTTTCCTGAGTCCCACTAACTCGCATCAGTTGTTCAGTTATTTAACTGAAGAAGTTAGAAGTAGAAGAACTAGACTTCTAATTGAACTCCCAACAACTAAGACACTAACGATGTCATGTCAGCCAACAATTTTCTTATAAAGAGAAATATTTTCTTTTAAAGAAAATTATTGATTGACATTTATTTACAAAAAATTGAGACCAAGGTCTGTCTAGTTGTCTAAAGTTAGTGTTGTATAAGAGTCTATGTATACTATTCAGTTTATTAGCTGCTGTATTTATGGTGGAATTGGTGTACATGATAATGTGGACATTAGCCTGTCAACCAAAAAGTTGAGGGTGAAGTTTGTATCAGTGTGAGAATCAGTACTGTCGTGATTATGGCGGTTTTTGATGACTGATGACGATTAATTATTATTGACTCTTCAGGGATGGAATGGTGAAAATGCAGGATGTCTACAGTTCTAATGCCAAATTGGGAAATGCATCTACACTTGCAAAACAATTGGAAGAAAATGGTCAAGTCTTGGACCAGCTACGACAGGAATTAAATAGATATGAGGTTTGACTTTTTGCCTGTCCAAGGTTACCCTAAGTGTTTTGACAATGTCTAATTGTGGTGCAGCAATACGTGTGAGACTTATTCTACAAGGAGAACTCATGCACGGTCTTGAACCAAACAAAATTGCATCAGTCTTGTATGGGTTTATGACTAAGCCATTGAAACAGAACCTTGCATACATTAATGAGAAGCACTCTTATAGTTTTAGTTGACCCCAGGACTTTGGTATTGATCCATGCCTACTTGGAGCAATTGCATAGCAAATGAAAAATTATGTATTTTCTTTATGTTGCAATATTAGAGAAATGGGATTTCAACAGTTTGTGTTTCTATATTGATCAGTGATGGAAAAAGGGTGTGACCAAGATCATGTGGCCAATGCATCATCGTACTTCCGTTGTTATGTCAGCATTAAAATTATACAAATTATTGGCTGAAGCAGTATGTAAAGCATTTGTCACCCTGAACAGTATGAATAGGAAGTAGAAGAATTTGCTGAAGCTGATGCATAAGCAGCCAAGATTTATAGATGTTGATGTTGCAGTAAACTGACAGATAATTAATCAGTCTGACCATGTCATCAGGAAGAAAATGAAAAGTCTAATGTTTTTAGACGTCTAACTTTTTTGCTGTTGTCTTCTTATCGCTGTAGAACTATCTGACGGAGGCAGAGGGTCGTCTCCAAGAGTCAGGTCATACACCAAATGCCAGTCCAAACATTCACAGAAAGGACGCCACCCCGCAAGACACGTAAGTCTTGGTACTATACATGTATAGTCGGTGCTTAATTTACAGAACGTGACTTGCATGTCGAAACCATGATATTTATGAAAATTGTGTGACTTTGTTTCTGACTTCCTAGAGTCTTACAAGTAATATTATAGGATGAGTTTTAAAATATGATATTAGGACAGTTTAAAAAAATTATTTAAATTTTTTTTAAAGTGGCAACTTGGTATGCTTTTAATAACCCAATCTCGAAATTAGTCTTTTGTAAAGATTATTGGTGTTTGGTGGCCACCAATATTTATTTGTTTAAAGCACTTGTTATGCATGCTAAGCAAACATTTAACAAACATTGTGCTTGTAAGAATTGTTCCATTCTTATGAATACCACGCATTAATTGTTTCGATCGTTTAAATGGTTATCATCTTGTTGAATTTAGGAGCGATGGAAATGCCAATACAAGGCAATCTGCCGCTGTGACTGTTGTAAGAAGGTTGACTGGAAATCCAGATCCCGTTCCTTCACCTCAACCACAAACAGACAACTTCGAAGGATTTTCTGACGATGAATTTGCTGACGGAGGAACGTGTACAGCACTTTATGCATATGACGGTAGGTCCGGGAATGTGCGAATGTATGTGAATATGTATACAATTGTATATATACATTACATATGTATATATAATTATATACATATTATATACAATTATGCATATATTCAAATTACCCTTTGGCTTTCTGATTTTGTGGTGTATTTTATTCATTTTTTACAAAGAAAGCTGTAGACTGGTGTAAGAAAGTTGTTTGTTGTTCTGCCTGCTGCTGTTGCTATACATAGTACTATGTGACCTATAGGTAGAAAAATATGGTAAGAGGAAGTGAGGAAGCATGCAATTGATCTGTTTCTGATGCTGGCAGATTCTGATCTGATCTGTTTGTTGGATGTTTGTAGGTACAGGCGACGGGTCGTTATGCATGTCATCTGGTCAACAGTTCACAGTCATCGACCATGACCAGGGCGATGGATGGACCCAAGTTCAGGCATCCGATAAAACTGTTGGATATGTACCAACGTCGTATATTAAGTTCAATAACTGATCTTCGAAAGCCTTCCTTTTTGAACAGTCCATCATTTATCTGCAAAATGGTTACAATATTATCTGAATCGTGGTTCTGTTTTGATCATGATGTCACGCCATTTGGCGTTCATTCTACCGCAATGACTGTCATGAAATTAAATTCTTTGTTCTGTTCTATTTTTACCTGGCTACTGGTTGTTGAGTGACCAGGTAGACACGTCTAATTCTGAAAACTGACATTCTGAAAAATTAAGTCTAACCTCTGCTTAGTGTTAGGAAATCTGAAGGTCAAGTTAAGCTGTGGCTTCTGTGTACAACATAGAAACGGGCGGGTATTCAAATTCAAATTGACCAGAAGCAAGTTATTGTGTTTATGCGGATGACATTTCTGTTTCAAATTTATGCCGATTGACTGACTGGGAGATGAGAAGATTTCCACTTAGATTTTGAAGGACCTGACTACATTTGTGTATTACTTTAACAACGAGCATTGATTTCCTGTGCATTTTATCATGTGCTCTTTGGTAAATGGTTAGCTGATGAGTATTTTTTTGATGGCTTCATTTGTTCAGTGTCCTGTATGTTTTTCAATTTGAAGAAGATTTACTGAAATGAGGCAGTTGAACAAAATTATTTAAGGAGACATTTTTATGATTTCAGGATTATTTTTATGTGCTATTAAATTCAGTACACATTTCCATTAATTTAGGCTTTGACTCGAACATTCTGAAAGATGATGTAACCTTTCCAGCCTAAAAGCAGCATTTTTGAGATTTATAGACATTAGAGTCATTGCTCATATTTGCCGATAGGTTTATTGCAGACAGGAAGGAGTCTATCGGATATGTTCAATTTTTACATTGTTAGTGATTATATGCAACCATTTTTCTGTGAGAATGTATTTGTATTGCAAAATCATCCAAAACTTTAAGCCTATGCATTGACTTTGTCTTCCGTCATTATGTGATCATAGTATTTCTGTAGGCGAACAATGTGAGCTCGCCAGTCAGTTGAGCGAAATTCGAATTTCTAACAATATATATTTGAGTTTCCCTTATTTTAGCTGGTTTGTTACCAGTAATTATTTGTATTTGTATGTATTTTGTAAATTTGGTCTTCTTGTAATAAAAAATTTTATTAGTAAAAATTGGACGAGTTAATTCGGGGATCACGGTAAAGAGGTTAAGAGTTCAAACAGGATTTTTACTTATTGTTGTCTAGCATCCATTTTTCATGTAGTCTGTTTGTGACTGTTTAGTATCATCTAGTTTGGGATGCGGTGCTCATGACTTCACCTGAAGTGGCTACTAAGTTTAAAGCCATTGACTTTGTCAGTAGTAAATAGATAATTAATCTATAGCAAACCAGCTTCATGGTCGTCCTTGTGGTTCTTTGAGATTTTGTTCAGATTTCTTAATATGTCATTCTCTTGCTCAATTTTTTTGGTGTATTTTGGCTGTTTTGGTATATAGACTCTTTTTGAAATTATTACAGGTCAGTTTATTTGAAATTTTATATGATTTTGCTGGATGTTTTGTCACTTTGATCGATAACACTTGCTGCAAAGTTTGATTATGCTGGGCTGTTGTCTAAAATGTAAAATATTTAAGCTCGACAGTCATAAACACATTAATAAATTATGCCATGAAATTTCACTCGTACAAGCTATCACGATGATGCAACATAATTATAATTATGTGATGCCAGGCTCGAAACCCGTCGTTTGTTCCTTCCTAGATAACGCACTAGAAACTGAAATACGTAAGAGGAGTCAAGAATGTAGAATATTCTTTATTCCGACTGATGGCATAATTTGTGAAGTAATGAGCCGATTTTGATGTTGTTTGTGGTTTTTAATTCAGAATATATTCCTTTATTGCCAATTTAGTGGTTTCTGAGGACTATGATGACATGAATATTCAGAAGTTATTTCCAACTCTAAACTACTGAAAGATTCAAACGAGTATAATTTAAGTTGGAAAAAAGTTATTTTCATTTAGTAAAAAGTATTTAAAGCAGAGCCATTGTAGCATATGGCTGAATAAAAAGGTCAGAAACCGACATGTGATGGGTTTGAACCTGTGTGTCACGTATGTTGTACATATAATGCTTAGATTAAGAGATTGCTGTTTGGTGCTAGAATGTTATGTTTCCATTTTAAGCCTGCTGAAGTGTGTGAGTTTGACTAATGTGTTGGAACACTTACCCTGATATCTCGGTCATTCATTGTTTGCATTTGCATTGGACATTTTTCAGGTACATTAGTTTGGTGGCCTTTAGATTGCCGTATGTTGACGATTTTGTGCCCACTGCTCAGAAAGTGTATGATTTTTTAAATGACCAGCATTTCGTTTTTGACCCCTTTAGGTCTTGTTTTTGTGTCCATTGAAACTGCTGCTGGTCTTATTATCTCTCTAAGATTGGAATCAACTAATATAACGGTTATTTTTGTTGCATTTTCTGTGAGGTGAATTGATGCAAGTGGATGTGTAATTGTGTATGGTATATCAATTGGTCTCGTATAGTAGATTCAAATTGTGAATGGTTTTTATAATAAATGGCCGTGTAGTGATATCTTGCATGATGTTAATGGTGCTATATGATATCTTTGGATTGTGACTATAGGACTGTAAATACATGCAACAGTTACATAGGTCTGGCATGGCTTCATGGCACTTGAGATTCTATTAAGACTTTTGGAATTGTCTGCTAGCAGTATTGATATTATAATTGTTTTAGCAATAATAGATGTTTGCTTGCTAATGTTCTATTGATAAGAAACGGTTGTTTGACGTGCAGAACTGAATTGCTGAGGATGCATTGGAGATAGCATCACGTAACTAATCTCCAGTTATCTCACTTAATTGTTCTAGGGATGATCCATTGAAAAGTGACCATTACATTTTTCTTAATGTTTGGAAGTTTGTTTCCTTTATTTCATGTGAAAGCCGGGTGACTGAACGACTGGACTTTGGTTAACTATATGACTCCACATAGTTCTCTCATATTACTTCTGTAGCAAACGATTTTCTGTACATTCATTTCATTCGATCTAATTCTATACACACCGTATATTAGGCGTTATATAAATCGTATTATTATTATTAGGCCAGTTCATTGAGTACAACTTTTGAAATTTGACCAACTGCAGCTTCTGATGAGGTGTGTTTCTTACAACTTTAGGCATCATTCTAAAGCTGTATCATACAAGCAAAAAAGCTACTGAAAAATTAATTTTAGGCTGTGTAATATATGCAGATAAACACAACTGATTACTAGAATGTAAATTGTTATGGTGCTTTTTGTCAATTCTATTAGTTTCTCAGAAGTTCATAGACTTTAGCTTGTTAGCATTGCATACTTAAAACATAGAGGCTTGCTTGTACAATGTACATGTATGTCTATCATGGTGGCGGAGTTAAATGTAATCTATGCTGCAATTCAGACATTTTTTTAATGAATTTAATTGAGTCCTGATGTGTGTAGTCTACATTAATCTTGCAATGTAATCCAATCGTGTCATCAACTTTGAAGGAGTTTACATTCCTGTATGTAAATAAAGGTTTTGAAGTTTTGTAAGATAAATGTAATTAATCCGTTTATATATATTTTTAGGATTATTTTGGTGGTGGTCTTTGGATTATTTGTTATTCAATTAATCAGCTACATTGTAATATAATACACAATGTAACTTATTGTCTTTTTAATGGTGCCCAGTTTTTTGTCTTTAGAATTATAATTATAAGCCTCTTTTTCCACATGTGTAGATGTGAGTAAAAAAGTTTGTAGTATGAGTTAAAAAAATTTCGTAGTGTGCATAGACATTGCACCAGAAAAGTCAGTATTTGTGAGTGCTGAACTAAAAGTACAGGGCCCATTTTGTTCAAAAGAAATTCCTTTATGGTTCCAGGAACAAGGTAATTGATTGTGCTGACATCATTGCACTTATTCTGTGGTATTGTGCATTGGCATGCCTTGATTCCATATTGCCTTAGTTAACATTCGCTCAACCATTGTCGTCCTTCTGTTTGAACTGTCTTCTTGTCTCCTGTCTTTCTTCTAATTTCATTCCTTGCATCTTTTGACTTAGTCCGTCCAAACAGTGATTTATGGATTATTTTGGTTTCTGTTGTATTTTTTTGCTAAACTTTACTGATTGCAACATTCTGGTCGAATGAATTAATGATTTTTTTTAGGTGACAAGATGTTTTTGGTTATGCATAATGATGCATACAACCTTTAGCAAACGTGTGAGCTTTTGGAGCGTGCGTGCTGCCAAGGCATTTTTATGCGATGTTAGTGCTACACTGTTTGGTAATAGCTGTTGGCAGTCTTTTGATAGCACTGTAAGATTGTGATGTGTATGACAAGTAATCAACGAGAGCATTTTGGCCTTATGAAACAAATTTCACAGTTTTCGTTTAAGCTTTGTGTTGTTGTAAATAGTGGGATGCAATGGTGTAGCGGGTATAATCTGTGCCTTATGACTGGAGGGTTGCAAGTTCAAATCTAGTTCAAGCTGCTGCGGAGCAACCCTGGACCAAGTTGCTCACCCGCAATTGTCTATGATGAATGCAATTTGGGAAACCACCTCACTTGTTTCATCCCCAGGTGGCGTTAAAGACAAAGGACCTGCCTACGGGTAGAGCTCATCATCATCATTTGCATATAGACGAGAAACTGTTGTTCTCAATTCAAGTGAATTGTTTTGCTGACTACAAACTCGTTCTAGATTGAAGCGTGCCTCAGTTTCTCTTGATGGCAGCTGTCAGGTTGTCTTGTATTTAATGTATAGTTATTCGATATGATGAAATCTATGTGATGAATGTAGATTAAGAGATTTGTTAGTATGTAATCATTCGGGTTTTGAAATAATAAATATGGTGCAGCATTTGAAATTGGTCCAACTAATGAAATTGAAATAAATACCAAATTGCTGTTCTTTGCGTGAGCAATTGTACAGATATAAAGAATTGTTTTAGAATGTGAGATTCCCAATTCTGCCTTTATTGACTTTTTAAAGGCACTGCAGAAATATCTGGAGACTTAAGACGAATATTTTTTGCTAATATGTTTTATAAATTGATTTTTGTGTTGTAATGCAATGATAGCATTTGTGAAGGGATATGTGTCTGGGAGAGTTACCACTCATCTGCAGCCAATCACTTGCAATAATTATAGTTGTCGTGTTTGACAGTAAAGTGTTTCAATACACGTGATTATGATGGCTGTTTCAATGCAGACCAAGTAGAAAGAGGAAATTTTGTAAAAAAAGACCATTTTGATTGTTTGATTTAACCGTCATTTCTCATTATCTCGAATAAATAGCAGGATGTGTGGGCTATGCATTTAAGGTAACAGAAAGCTTTAGATGGAGATGAGTGAAATATAAACGAAGTATTATTTATGACAGCGTTTTGCCTACTGTTGTAATTGTTTACATAGAAAAGTGTTCTTGATGCTGGAGATTGTACTGTAACTTCGAGTATTTATGTAAATTTCAAGGATTAATTCCCAATGGACATTGGATGGTAGCAAGTCTACAAGTTTACGTCTTTCAAACGGAGCTGCAAATTGGAATGGAAACTTAAAGCACTTTATATTGGATTAGAATGAATCATAGTATGTAACCTTTGTGGTTGACCTTTAACCCTTTGGCCGCAAGGTGCAGGTTAGACAGCACATATACATGCACTGTCTGATGTTGGCATTTTAATATGCAGACTTTTATGACAAGTGATAATGGCTGTTCCTTTCCAAATTCTTCACATTTCCTGGAGACTTTTAAGGCCTTTAGGACTGCTACATGCACGATTGCGGGTAACATATATAAATGGTCCCACATTCAAAGTGTTAATCACAAAGCGTGTGAACATAGAAGGTGACTGAACCCTATGGCCAATAAATTTTTGTAGCAGGGATATGCAGATGCAGAACTTCTTGTCTCTTGTGGTTTGGTTTTTCCTTGCTTTCTGCGCATCAGGTTACTGTTCCATCAGAATGCTTTAAAAGCGCTTTAAGTTTCCATTCCAATTTGCAGCTCCATTTGAAATGTTGTGCATTAGATTTTGCTTATGCATCATTGAACATGTTTGAATAATGTTATGTTGAAAAGAAAGGTTATGCTAATGCGAACCAGAAGAAGACACCAGTTATTTATGTGCCTGTGTCTAAACTGTCTATGTTGCAGTAAAGAAAAAACAATGGCAGCCTTTATATTCTGAATCGATATGGACAACATGAGTTGTCTAGACAGATGTTAACAGCACATGGAGGCCTCTGGTATGAAATAGAAAATATTGTCGACATGTTTTTTGACATGAGTAGTCACGAGTATTGCATTCTACCTTTAAGCTTATGCATTACTAATAGAATAGAAAATTCTTGTATGGAATGCAACAGTTCAATCGGATGCTTGTGAAGAGTTGCATTTCCATGGCTACCAGTAATGTTTTGAGATGATGTTGACAAAAAAGTCAACAATGTTGTTTACGCTCCTCTTGCTATGTCGTGTGTTTGCATGTTGTGCATGTGTGTGTGCATGCGTGTGTGTGCATGCGTTTGTGCGTGTATTAGTTTGGTGTTGGTGGTTAATTTGTACCATTTTGAATTGACTTGCCTTTAAAGTTTTCTTATACTGGGACATTGTGTTTTTGAAGTATGTAAAGCTTTTGTTTGAATTTTTTATTAAAATCTGTCCGTCCTTAAATATCATGTTTATATGGTTAAATATCATTGATCAGCGACATACATCATACATGAAGAATGATGTATGCTGGCAATGCACTGGCCAGTGTGTGAGCTATATATGTAAAGTGGCATATTTTTTGGTGTCATTCCGGGCACAGTACGTATGACCTAGGGATGAGTGTCACTGTCCACTGTGTCCATGGCTTATCTGTCTTCCCATGACAGTCTTTTCTGTAAAGGATATTTCTCTATTCAGCACTCTCCTGATCATTCATTACAATAATTTGTAGAGCCCCTTCAAGAGAACTACTCAGAGGTGCTCCCAACCCCAGCACATCTAAATAAAACTGTTGTTGAGATGAGAGAGAGGAATGACTGATAATCTTCAGCGTAAAGTGCTGCTGCCCCTCCTATTCAAACATGGCCTCTTAGCCTGCAGCGACTCTGTCTCCACAGTGCATGCCTATGAAGACAATTGTGGGCTTTATGTTGGCATGCTGTCAATCAATTGCCATTCATATAATTCATAGTGTCATGCCAAGATATCGGTCACAGAGAGACTGAAATCCAATAACCAGCATATCGACGTGCTTCAAGTGATAGTGTTGTAGGAGACAAAATGTGATCGCATCATCAGCTGCAGTTGATTCTTGCACCCCTGCAGGGATTCCAAGGGAGATCCTTCCCAATGGCTAAAATACATCATTTTTTAGTAGTGATGGTAGTAGTGGTTAGCAGTAGTTGTAGTTGCCTTATTTATGATATTTTGAGTTACGCATAGGCCTATAGAATAATAACTAGGCATTGTCTCAAATTAGCTATTAAGCCTAGTAAGTCTATATTGATTATAATGTATGTATATGCACTTGTTATAGCGCCCTTCAAGATTTCTATTCAGAAACGCTCCCGACTAACAGTGTGGACACTGAATTGGAGTTTCACGCCACAGTGGCCGAGCAATTGCGAGTGAATGACTTGCTCAAGGTCCCTTGCTCAAAGTGGCTTGAGGTGGATTCGAACCTGCAACCCTACGGGCCTACGGCTGCAAGGCAACGAATATACCCACTAGGCCACTACACCACAGCGCCCCACAAATGCTAATGATCATAATAATGATAAAGCAGGCCTAACATTATTGTTACTAATATTCATCACAAAGAATAAAATCCAGTATTTTAACTATTATTATTACACTTTATTACCCTACTATTTAAAATCATTAGTTATCTGTTATTTTGTTGTAACCTATGAGATTCCCTTAAGTAAACAGTATAACAAGTATATAGTGCCACTAGTGGTGTGTCTTATCACCAATCGTAGGTTTCCTCTGCCATCCTGTTTTGAAACTTTGAGTCCTGACTGAATGTTGGACTTTAATGGAAGTGACTAAAATAGGCAAGCATAGCTCTGAATGTCTTCATGTGCATATCCTAGCGACTGGTTTGCAATTGCTCATTAAGTATCTTAGGCCTACATTACGAATATTGTGTCCACCACCATGGCTGCTGTGTAGCCTACTACAGCCTACCGGTACTTGGGTTTGCCTGGCTCCGTATGTTCAACACTGTATAAATTATATGTCCTTCCTCTAAGCCTCATATTGTATTATGGTTGTATAATTGCAAATGTTACAGAAAACTGATGTTTTCAGCATGCATGGACTGGTCTCCACAAAAGTCGCGCATTTTGATCTCTTGCTGTGACTATATCTTATTCTCTGTTTTTTTCCATATCAAATTCGCTGATTCTGTCAGTAGGCCTACTGATGACATGACCACCAATGAATTGACAGACGTTCATATCCGCTACAATGACACCATTGTTCGCTTTATTAATCTGACTTTGTATTAATTTTATCGACTATCGCACAGGTCTAAATTACGTTCTGTGTCCTAGACAAATTGAATGCAGACGACCAATTTTTGTCTGGCTCATCCTCTCAGGCCATCGGTTGGCTCCACTAGAAAAAGTGACGAAGCAGATCTAGGAAATAAGGAATATACCTACCGAATGCTGCAGGCAAAACGACTACGAAGACTAAAACTATTGACTAGAGAGTGAACATTTTCCATCAAATCAAACTGCATAAGCCTATAAACTATTAGGCTATTCTACAGTTGAGATAAGTGCATGGACGCCGTCCTTTACCGTCCAGCCACTCTTTAAACTCTGTGAATCTGTAAAATGAAGACTTATTTCCCCGCTTAAGGTGTGGCTGGACGGCGTCCAGGCACTTATTTTAAATCTCAACACCGTCCAGACACTTAATTAGGCCTAGTTGTACTGCAGAGCCTGGATCGAGAAGAGGATGGCGCCAGACTCTTCTGTTTTTCTACAATTTAGGCCTAGCTAGGCCAGTGGCGGCGCCAGGAATTCAGGTTTGGGGGGGCTGAAGCCCCAATGCAGAAAAAAATGTTTTTTTACCAAACGCCGAAGGCGCGAAGCTTTGAGTGCCGAAGGCAAGAAGCCCATACCGACTAGGGGGTTTGGGGGGGCTGAAGCCCCAATGCAGAAAAAAGGAAATCCTTAGACACCCGAAAATTGTAGAAATTTTCGGGTGTCTAAGGATTTCATTTTAACTTACGTGTTACCAACAATTTTCGGGTGTCTAAGAACATCACTTTGATTATAGTGTTATCAGCGATTTTCTGGTGTCTAAGGACATTTTTTTGATTCCATTGCTACAAACGATTTTCGGGTGTCTAAGGATATCATTTTGATTCCAGTATTACCCCCAACGATTTTTGGGTGTCTAAAAACAACATTTTGATTATACTGTTATCAACCATTTTCGGGTGTCTAAAACATCGTTTTGATTCCAGTGTTATCAACGATTTCCGGGTGTCTAAGGATATTATTTTGATTTCAGTATTACCAACGAGTTTCGGTTGTCTAAGAACATCATTTTGATTCCAGTGTTATCAACAATTTTCGGGTGTCTAAGGATATCAATTTGATTTCAGTGCTACCAACGATTTTCGGGTAAATGAAATGTTCAGGGCTTAACGACACTGTATCATATCGAAGATGATTAGTGTCGGAGGCAGAGAACAACCTCACACTCCACGTTTATATTGCGACCGAGCCACCCGCTGTAAAGATCCCCGCCCGGGAATTGAACCCGGGCCGCCGGCGCGGCGAGCGGGCTACAACCCACTCGACCACGCAGGATCATCATCTATGGACTTTATTTTGATCCCAGTGTTATCAACGATTTTCGGGTGTTTATTGTTTACGGATATCATTTTGATTCCAGTGTTGCAAACGATTGTCCGGTGTCTAATAACTTTATTCTGATTCTAGTGTTATCTACAATTTTCGGGTGTCTAAGGATATTATTTTTATTTAGTGTTCCCAACGATTCTCCGGTGGGTAAGGTCATAATTTTGATTCTGGTGTTATCAACGACCTGCTGTTTTGAAGTTAACTTGACTATTATTATAATGGAGATCCGCGGAACATTGATTTAGCCCCCTCCCTCCCGAGCTGAGACCAAACTCCACCCATGAGTCTGCAAATAAAGCGAGTCACAACTACAGTGTAGGGTAAAGTGGGGTAATTTCGGCATGGGGCTAATGTCGGCACCCCCCCTGTAGCCGAGACACTATCTTGCACTAAGACTCCTCTATGGTTTGACGTCATAGATCTCAACATTACAATATTATAAAAGTTCAAAAACGAATTATAAATCGCATTAAAAGCACTTTTGTTAAGTAATTTTTGTTTTGAAGCATTTTCGCAATTATTTTTCAATTCAGAGAAAGCTCTGTTGAAAATTTGGTGTCGGTCACATAATTAAAAGTACTGATTTTTCTAAAAGTATGGTCATCAGGGTGCATCATGCTGAACGATAATACGATGTATAGCTACAGATTATTTATTTTACCTACTTACAGAGTGATGCCTACATATGAGGCAAATTTCGGCACTGAAATCTTGTCTAATTCCGGCAGTGCCGAAATTTGCCCAGGGACGGTGCCGAAATTACCACTCTGCCTTATTTCAATAGTTAACGGGTTAATTATTTTTGCTTAGTTGTGTTAGTAACTTAGTAGCCGTTGTGTAGCCTAATTAAAACGCACAAGGGTTTATTCAGCCAAAATGGATGATGATTTGAGTCAGAGAACGGTGCCAAGCTCTAAACGGGGACAATGTGCTCAGTGGTCGAACGATGAGATTAGGTTTTCAGTAAAGTCGGTACTAGTTGATGGGGGTTCAAAGAGAGCAGTTGCTAGGCCTATGCAGTTTTGGATCTTCAACGTAGATGAATCCACTGTCACTATTAAATTTTTGTCACAAGCCAGAGGAAGTGATTAGGCCTATATAGCTAGTCAACGTGGAAAACAAAACGTCGGCGGTTTTAAAACAGGCACAGATAAGGGAAGACCGTTTGTTGCGTCTCAGCCAGTGCACGGCTTCTGTACATGGCACATTGGCACCAATGATAATATTTCCCAGAGTGAGAATCAGGCCAGAGTTCATTGCCTTAGAGCACCCATAGGAACCATAGCAGCTGGTACAACAAGTATTTGGATTAAAGGCAGCGCGTATAACAGCGTCAAGGAAGAGGAAGGAAGACCTGAAAGATGAATATTGACATGTCAAGAGCAAAAGACCTCAATCAGAAATAGAGAAATTTGGAGAAGTCATGTAGGAGCCTCATCGTCGTCACTCGACTGACGGAAGAGAATAAAGAAGAAAGAAGAAGAAGATAACAGCGTCTGAGTGTAGGCTGCAGTATTTGAATATATTAATTATAATATTATGTGATGTTATTACATGTATAAGATTCACTGAGGTTCTAATAGTTTGCTACAACCCTGTGCCATGAAATGGCGCCTTCAAACTGTGAATCGGCTGTCGCAAATTCGTGTTATGACATGTGGGGCGCGGTGGCGTAGTGGGTAACTATGTTCGTTGCCTTGCAGCCGGAGGATTGCAGGTTCGAATCCACCGCGTAAGGACCTTGGGCAAGTCCTTCACTAGCAATTTGCTCAGCGTTTCGGCTTGAAACTCCGATGCAGTGTCCGCGATGCAGTCGGGAGCGCCTCTGAATACAGAGAGCCTGAAGGGGCGTTATAGCAAGTGCAAATACAAGCATAAATGAATGCAAGTAAACACGTATGTAGCCACAATTTCAACCCATCTGTTTCATTTAGCTTGCTTTAAACTTATGGTTATCTTCTGTTTGGCTAATTTCGTCACCCGTGCCGAAATTACCCACATGCCTTGCCGAAATTACCCTCCCCTGCGGGTAATTTCGGCATCTGAACGCCTTCACTTCTCATGTTATAACGCGAATTTGCGAAAGCCGATTCAAAGTTTAAAGGCGCCATTTCATTGCTTAGGGTTGCAGCAAACTATAGGAACCTCAGTGGATCTTACAAATGTAATGACATAACATATATTCGAAAAACTGCTTAAGGTGCCGAAATTACCCCATTTTACCCTACAAGTATAGGCTGTAGGCCAGAGCTGAAAGTGGGCCGGGTCTGGGTCTGTCAGGGTCTGCGACCCGGCGTTGATTTTCTTGACCTGCTGGTGCCGGGTATCAGCCGAAAAGCAAGTCTTAACAATTTGTGGGCAAACAACTAAAAACAACAGGTCATCGAACAAAAGAAATAGGTAAAAATGGTATGATTTAAAAATTTTATGGGCAAAAATTAATGACTTAAAAAGGTCGTCAGTTACCAAAATGGGATAAATTTCTACCATTCTGGGCGAATAACCAAACAAGATTTCTGAAAAATTTCGGCTCAAAGTCAGACCAGGCAACTTTCCAAACCACTTTCAGCCCCGGGCTAGGCCTACCATATTGGCAGGAAATCAACTTCGTAAATGTTCTGCTTCAGAACCCTTTTTAGAGAATCTCTTGCTGCCTTGGGCCCCGCACACCCTAGGACCGGGTTTGACCACAAACTTGGGAACCGTTACCAAGCCCCAAAAGTCTCACCATGAGTGCTGCTGCTAAATGAAAACCCCATTTCGCATGTGATTGTATAAGACTACTGGTGTAGACCCTCAGCCAGCCGGCGGGCTACATAATAAATTATGGTACACATAACCTCATGACGGGTCGGGGGGGGGGTTATTTGGCAAAATATTATATGCGGTGGATTCTATTAGGTTAAGCCCTCTACGCTATGATTAGTGATTTCATTGCCGTTGGTCACTGTCTAGCTTTCTTATTCGAAGTTAGCAGTTGTAGAGATTTTCCTCGTTTTGTTTTGGGGGGGCTGAGCCGCCGATAGGGGGGGGGCTTAGCCCCCCTAGCCCCCCCTGGCGCCGCCACTGAGCTAGGCTACTGTAGAATTAACCGATCTGACATTGAAAAGACACGAACGATCACAAAATTTGTGTGAGAGAAGAAAGCATATAATAGTTGTGCACGCTATAGCTTAAGCTTAGTGGAAGAGTCGCAGGTCTAGGGATCTATCCGGGCAGAGAGTCTATGGCATGCAGTAGGCATAGTTAAACAAGTAAGCACATTCTTTGTTAAACCAGATGCGTAACCGCCATGGCGAAGTTTGGTTTCAGTTCTTGGGGGGGGGGGTGCATGGGGGCTAAAAACTTTGACTCTGGTTGTGGCGGAGACTTAGTCCAGATCGAGCGACGCCGAAAAAGATTTTTTCTCGGCAAAAAAGTTGATGACCCTATTTTAGTCATCCGGTCGAAATTACGAAAACTATAGCCTATAGGCCCTAGGCCTATATACTAGGCCTATATATTCTTGGACAAAAAAGGTGAATATATTTTCGAGTCTGAGCCTTCATGGAGGGGGTGTTAACCCCGGGAAAAGATACCATTTTCATGGTAAAACTGAATCTGGGCCTTCTTGGGGTGGGGGGCTTAATTAGGCCCCCTATAGTCCCTGATAGACTCCGCCCATGTCAACCGCACTCCAGTGTACAAAAAGCATAGACACGAAAAACATGAAACGGGATACATGCATAGGCCCTACATCGTTATTGTTTTGCTTAGGACTCTAGCCAGAAGCCATTTGCAGATCACTTTGATCAGCTATGCTAAACCGTTTTATGTTCCGTGCTTTAGAGAGTATATCGATGTTGAATCCCCGATAGGCCTACCAGATATCAGATAAAAATGCACTAGGCCTAGCTGTCTGGAACATAAAGAAGTACAGATGTAGCGCGTGTCTGCTTGCATTGCTCGTGCCAACATCTATGCATAATTATCTCGCTAGACAGTATAAGCTTAGGGCCTACCTCTATTCATAAAGCGTCTCAAGACATGAGTCTATTTGTAGCCTACTGCATGCATGTGCTGCATTTGTTTTATGAACACTGTGACCGACCCACGCCCAGAAGCATCCAGGTCTACCAATGGCATGCAGAGGATGTTTAAGGGCTCTGTAACCAAAGACACCGGTGTTCACACAAGTTTTGGCTCTGAAGAACCGATTCGAAGTCATTATGGTCACACAACTTTTGAAAACATCAATACTAAAAAAATTGCTCAGTTTCGGAACCAACCAAAAGCTGACTTTGGTTTGGCCCTGCAATGCCTGCATGGTCTTTAAAGACGGCCAGTGTTTTGGCAGGGAGACTTGAGCAACAGCAGCTGTAGCCTTTATAGGTGTCCTATAAGTACATGCAATTGTAGCAGGGCTGGATTAACAAAATGTCGTGGCCCTGCTTAGTTAAACTGTGGGACCCCAACTCTACAGAATCACAACAGAAGAACAAAGCTCTATATAGTAGGCCTACTAATAATGAGCCTCGAGTCATATGCATGGACGAAATTAATACGATCGGAGAGAGTAGGAGTTTGTTCTACCAATCCAGCCTACAGCTAGGCTAGGTCTGGGGTAGACACCACTGCATGCCCGTGCACACTAATTTCTTTCCCAACCAGTGGGCATGAACAGGTGACATAGGTCTACCATGTTCTTATACGTATACGAAATACCATACTTACTATATAGCTACTATAGCTACTTATACTGTTTATATTTTTCTTGCAAATGACAGTCACTGTTGCGCAAACCTCAAAGTTCTTCTTAAGCCTACGGGTGTCTATTCTGAGTCTAAAGAGTTTATAAGAGTCCTTTGTCTTTGAGTAATCCAAGTCCATAGGGTTCCAGCCTGTCTACTGTCTAGTGCGCTTTGTTTGCCAGAATAAAGAAACGCTGTATAGGCCTACTCAAAAAAACAGTGGCGTGGGTCGCTGATAAACGCCAGGACTCATCTTCTTGTACATTAAGCAGGCAATTAACACATCATTAAAAGTATAGCGACGTGGTCAAACCAAAATGGGGAAAATAAATTTTTTATCAGTGTGTACAGTGGCGGATCCAGAACTGTTCCAAGGGGGGCAAAATCTTAGATCTTGGGACGCTAATAATGAGCCTCGAGTCATATGCATGGACGAAATTAATACGATCGTTCAACACTGCAAGCCGTGACAGAAGTGCGCAGCAAAATGTGAACTATTGTGGTAATATTTGGATACATAATACAACGGGAGCGGCTGTCAGCGAGGGTGTCCGACAGGGTGCTTGGTGTGCTGTTAGCGTTTCTCCACATCTGCTGCCAAAGCTTTAACTCTTGATGAAAAGAATTCGGAGAAAGCAGCTCATCATGATAGTAATGAAGTATACCATCAGCAGTGAGTGCGTCGATGTTTTAAACATTAGATGCATGGAATAAGACTTAGGCCTACATGTAGACCACGAATTGCTTGCTTTGCAAGATCTCCAAATCCTAGGCTAAATTGCAATTATTTTAGTTTTATGTCAGTTTAGCTTTAGAACATTTCTGCAGGTTTAGGGGGGCGTACGCCGGCTCCGCCCCCCCTGAATCCGCGCCTGATAATGATATCAGTGCATTATAATATGATATTCGTGCTTTATTATAGTATGATATCCGTGCATTATATTATGATATCCGTGCATTACAGTATGATATCCGTGCATTATATTATGACATCCGTATGATCTGTACTTACCACTTGATGCTATTAAAATCTGTGTTTTGGGATAACGATGTTGAAGTTGCATATTTTTTTATGGGTTCATATTGAATCTTGCACCGTCAAAAGACCAGAAAATGACCAAATATTGTTAAATTGTACGCTTCTGCTCTACCCGAACCAATCCCGACCCGTGAAAAGCTTACCCGACCCGTATCCTACCCGCTGGACGGGTAAACCCGCGGTTACGGGTATACCCGAAAACCCCTAGAATTGATGCAACTTGGTCGTGCACTGTGATGATTGATGAACCTATAGACCTCCATGGATGAATGTTTAGCATCATAGGCATGTATGCACAATCGAGTGTTGATTTCTACTATGCGGGAAAAATACTGAGATGACCCATAGAGACAGACACGCGCGTTCCTCTGAGGACCTACGAATCATCTTTCATAAGATTCATATCCGTCATTATATACAGACTAAGGGCCCATCTTTTAGTAGACAGCAGAGTGCAGTGTCTGCAATCTGAACTAACTATAAAACGGAAAAAGTACATGTGACGGTTTCTATATAGTTAACTAGCTGGGGTACCCGGCGTTGCCCGGGAAATTTAGGATTAGACCCGCTCAGGCCACAACCAAACCCCACCCCACCTCCACCCAACCCCGTACACCACCCCTTCCATCCGTTCCCGCTTCACCCCTCCACCCCATCCTCACCACACCTCCACCTCCACCCCAAAAATCCCCACCCCACCCCGTACACCCACACCTCCACCCGCCCCCGCTTCACACCTCCACCCCTCCACCTCACCCACCCCCACCCTCACCACACCCCGTTCACCCGCCCCATGCCACTCATTTCACCCACCCACACCCCACCTCCACCCCACCTCGTACACCCCACCCCCTTCCATCCGCCCCGCTTCACCCCTCCACGCCACCTCCACCCCATCCTCACCACACCTCCACCCCAAAGCACCCCACCTCACCCACACCCTGCACCCGCCCCGCTTCACACCTCCACCCCTCCAGCTCACCCCACTCCCCACCCTCACCACACCCCGTTCACCCGCCCCATGCCACCCTTTTCACCCACCCACACCACACCTCCACCCCACCTCCACCCCACCCCGTACACCCCACCCCCTTCCATCCGCCCCCGCTTCACTTCTTCACGCCACCTCCACCCCATCCTCACCACACCCCCACCTCCACCCCAAAGCCCCCACCCCACCCCACCCACCCCTCCACCCGCCCCGCTTCACACCTCCACCCCTCCACCTCACCCCACCCCCACCCTCACCACACCCCCACCTTCATTCCACCTCCACTCCTCCACCCCACCTCCACCCCACACTCTCACCACATTCCCACCTCCACCCCCGAACCCCACCCCACCCCGTCCACCCCACTTCGTTCACCCGCCCCATCCCACCCCTTCCGCCCTCCACCTACCACCTCCACCCATCCTACACTCACCCCTACCCTCCACCCCACCACCCGAACCCCCAGCCCAAGCCAGCTCCCACCCCACCCCACACCCTCCACCAACACACCCCAAACTCACCCACCCGACAACACCCCACCACACTCTGACCTCTCCACCTGTACGCCACCCGTGAAATTAGGGTTTAATGGGACGAAGAGGGTGGAGAGGGAGCGTAGGGGAGCGATGGACGTGGGAGTGGAGGGGGAGGGGTAGGGGGTTGGGAGGGGTTGGGGGAGGGGTTGGAGAGGGAGGGGAGGGGGAGGGTAGGGGAGGGAGAGGGAAGGAGAGGGGAGGGGCAGGCGAAGGGGGAGGGTTGGCAGAGGGAAGGGGAGGGGTGGGTGAGGGGTTGGGGAGTGGGAGGTAGGGAGGGATGGTTGAATGCTCTTTTCAGCCACAGCAACGCGTGGCCGGGTTCAGCTAGTTGACTATAATTATAGTAAAACTTTACATCCAAGCGGATTGGAAGATCATTTACATCAGCTGCGTTTATATAATGACCATGCAAGCGTTTTAAAAGGTGTTTAATAAACTTAGGGTTTTCGCCCCCACCGTGGCCCCCATGGTGGGGGAGATTCGCCAACAACTCCACTGGGTGGTTCCGATGGCCCTCTGTCTAGGTGCAAAGTTTGAAATCAATAGCTGCGTTTTATTGAAAAAAATTTGGGGGGTTTCGCCCCCCACCCTGGCCCCATGGTTATAGAGAATCGCCAACCCCTCCACTGGGTGTCCGACGCCGAGACGGAGAGAGTAGTGAAGGTTTGGAGTGAAAAGGTCAAAAACTGTCGAAATGCATTCCGGTCAAACACACAGACAGACACACAGACAGACAGACAGACAGACAGACAGAATCCTCTCTTTATTAATATAGATAAGCTTGGGGCCATTTGGATCTCGGGGGCTTCTGAACTTTGTCCACCCTCGTCAAATGGCTGTTGTAGGCCTACGACACTGCATGTAGCCAGCATAACTTAAAATAATAGCCTATGGGTGAATCACTGTTGCAAGGATTGCATGTTTTATCAAAGAATCTTAGCAAAGTTGCGATCAAAGTAATTTGATTTTGTGGAGTGTAATTGAAATTACAAATTACATCAAGAAATGTAATTTGAATTACAAATTACAAATTGCTTTGATGCAGAGTAGCAAAATCACAAATTACCAATTACAATTAATTGTAATCTAAATTATGTAATTTCGATTACTCAATTAGGCCTACTGCCCTGACTTTATTTTATTATTATTTTTTTAGTATTTTATTTTTTGTTTCCCTGGCTTTACAAATTATAGCCTACTATATACATGTATGTAGGCTACTACACGTATTCAGATGGTCTGAAATTTAATGTTCGTCACTTGTGAGAGCAGCTGCACCATGATAGGCTGTACTGAGTACTCCACAGTAATAGTAACAGCGCGTGCACATAATCGGTTTCAGATCGATGTCGGTTTATTTAAAGATGCTTCGTAAAAGTCAAACGTCATCTTCATCATAAGCTTTTTCCCAGACGTTACATAATATCAACATGCATCTCCTTCCGTTATGAAAACTGACGACAATGAATGATTGTCTGTTTCATTTTATGAAACAATGCTCCTTTGTAACTTTCGGTTGACAATTACTGAGGATAATATATAAAACAGGCAGCAATGACACTCTTCGTGACATTATAAAACGAAGCAACTGTTGCATTCGTTTGAGGCAACTTGTCGTTTAGTGGACGTCTGCAGGTAAGGTTTCGTTTGAACTGATTTAGAGATCAGGTCAAAGTGAGGTTCAATGTCTGCTTCTTGCTGTTCATTGGGACAGATAGCAGCTTTTAAGTGTAAGTCTGATCTTTATATGCAATAAGGACATCCGTAGCGATGAGACATAATATTATTTCATTCGTGCATGACATCCACAATAGGCTACTCAGAATACTTTCAAATGCATGTGATGACGATGATGATGATGACGATCAGGGTCGGATTAAGAAATGTGGGGCCCTGCTCGGGAAATATTTTGCGGATATTCAGCCGAGAATTCTGATGACCGGTTTTTAGTCGTTTGGTCGAAATTTCCGTAGAATATAGGCCTACCTATATTTTCCTGCCAAAATAGCTGGCAAACTTTTGTAGTCGTTTGGTCGAAATTTGCTCAAAATATACAAATTTTTCCTGAAAAAATTTGTTTTTGCATGTGTGGGGGGCCCCCTAAAGTGTGGGTGGCCCTGTTCGGTCGAACATGTTGAACATGCCTTTATCCGGCCTGGTTTACTGTCAATACCGCGCACACAATACCGCGCACACAATACCGCGCACACAATACCGCGATATTCAATACCGCGCACGATCGTTACCGCGAACGATCGATACCGCGAATTTGTTCAATCCAGCTTATATTTCATACCTATAAATACCTCTATCCAGCTTCTATTTCTCGCTCGTTATTTTAGTCAATCCAGCTTCTATTTCATATATAAAAATACCCCTATCCAGCTTCAATTTCTCATGCTTTATTCTAGTCAATCCAGCTTCTACTTCTGACATAGAAATACCTTCATCCAGCTCTTATTTCTGATGCTTTACTTTCGTCAATCTAGCTTCTATTTCAGACATAGAAGTACATTAATCCAGCTTTTATTTTTTATGACTTATTTTCGTCAATCCAGCTTCTATTGCATATAGAAAAATACCATCATCCAGCTTCCACTTCTCATGTTTTATTTTCGTCAATCCAGCTTCTATTTCATATAGAAAAATACCCTCATCCAGCTTCCATTTCTCATGTTTTATTTTCGTCAATCCAGCTTCTATTTGACACATAGAAATACCTTCATCCAGCTCTTATTTCTATGTATTCCTATGTCTGAAATAGAAGCTGGATTGACAAAAATATGGCATGAGAAATAAAAGCTGGATGAACGTATTTCTATGTCTGAAATAGAAGCTGAATTGAAGAGAATAACGAGGGAGAAATAGAAGCTGGATGAAGGTAGATATAGGTATGAAATATAAGCTGGATTGAACAAATTCGCGGTATCGATCGTGCGCGGTAACGATCGTGCGCGGTATTGAATATCGCGGTATTGTGTGCGCGGTATTGTGTGCGCGGTATTGTGTGCGCGGTATTGACCGGATACCATCCGGCCTTGATGACGATGATGATGATGACGATGATGATGACGATTATGACGACGACGACGACGACGACGACGATGACGATGACGATGACGATGACGATGACGATGATGATGATGATGATGATGATGATGATGATGATGATGATGATGATGATGATGAAAAAGATGGAAGATAGCGATTGCGAAGATAATCCGGGGGAATGTGACGACGACGACGACGACGACGAGGATGATCATATGACGATGATTGCTATAATCAGTGTGAGAATTGTGGAAAAATAAATGGGGTTGGGGTTGGACAATGATGCACTTGGAATTGTGGTTTTAAAAACAGACTTACTATGGGGCTCTAAGAAAGATCATGGAGGTTGAAACCCTCCAACACCCGGCAATTCTCACCCTCGCGATGATGATGACGACGACGACGATGACGACGACGACGATGATGATGACTGATGATGGCGACGATGACGATGGTGACTGATGATGATGATGATGATGATGATGATGATGATGATGATGATGACGACGAAGACGACGATGATGATGATGATGGTGGTGGTGGTGGTGATGATGATGATGATGATGATGATGATGATGGCGATGATAGTTTTATTATGATGCCAATTTTTCTGTCCTGTATGCTTGTATGTCTTGCGTTAGGAGTCTGGCTTTGAAGAAATGAAAGCAGGAATGGCGAGGGGTCTGGCCATGAGTTTGTTGGTCTTGTCATTGTTGGCCGTGTCTATGAGGACTGATGATGAGCAGAGCATCGAACCGTATTCTTTGGATGACATCTTCGAAAGTCAGTCTATAATTATTATATCAGAATATTACTAAATTAATACGTCGCATTGGATAAGTCAATTTCTTGGAATTGTTCTTTATGAGGCGCAAACTTCAAAGACATAATAATAGTATGACCATCTGGTGAATAGACAGCTGATTTCCCTTACGTGGACTTCATGGGCGCGTGAATCTTCTAAGATTTACATTACATTACCGTCGCAGTATCAATGTCTTTGCACTTGACCTCTGTCACTTTATTAAAGTAATTTATTGCGACAAGAATTTTTGTCTGCTTGAGACGATCATATTTAATTGTTTTGTCAGGGCCTCCATGCTGTCACTTACTTGGCTTATTTATCTGAAATAAGACTGCATAGGCACTGGCCTAGTTAGCTACACCGGTAAGCGAGAGCGGCATTCGTCTGTTGGATACAATCATACAACGGACTGTGGTTCAATACCGGGCTGGGGGTTGACACTCAGAGATTTAGATATCTCAGGCTAGCACGCATGGGACGCGGTGGCACAATTAAGCTGCTGCGGAGCGACCTCGGGTAAGTTGCTTATCCATCGTTGTCTGTGAGGGAGGCAATGGGAAACCAACTCACTCATCTCATCCCAATGGGCGTAAAGCCAATGAACCTGCTTTCGAGCAGATAACCATCATCATCATCATCATCATCATCATCATCATCATCATCATCATCATCATCATCATCATCATCATCATCATCATCATCATCATCATCATCATCATCATCATCATCATCATCAGCATCAGGTATAGGCCTATACGTTCATGCCGGTTTCTATGCGTCACGCATTTGCTTTTGTCATTACGAGCGACTTTCGCTGTATATACATGTACATGTAGGTGGAGAAGGTGAAGACGTTAAAGATTTATCGAATGCTGTCGAGCGATTGCTACAAAGGAAGGAAGCTGCTAGTCAACAGATGCGGAACTATAGACCAGGTGAGATAAACACGTTCATATAATTTGCAGATTACTCAACATGGTCATCCATGTAATTCCTCGTCTTCAGAACCCTCTCAAGTCTCACCGAACCTATCTTTCGCTCCAAAATCAGACCGTACACATATACCTCTTCCAGTTTTTGTATAAAAATTGAGAACTAGTAGCATTCATATAATATTATATTCTACTAGTTCTTAATTTTTCCTATGTTGTCCGGCTTTCACGTGCACGTCTGAACGTGGTAAGGAAGCATATCGCAGAATTATTGCTTCGAATTTCATGATAGGTTTTTAAACTATTGGATGCCTGATTGCTGTAACTTAAGTCGATGTGGCTTGGGATATTAGAATTCAATATTTTCTATAGGCCTAGTAGCCTACTATATTCTTCGTTTATTTATTCAGTGGATGCAGACAGGGCACTGCTCTTTACCATAATAGCTTTGACTGAAAAATAAGACCAGGGTTTCCAGTTTGAATCCTTTAATCGGCAGTCCTCAGTTATTTCTAAATACAAGCCAGCTTGACAAGCTTGTTTCAGTAGTTAATCATCTATCGCATGAACTGCAACAACCTGAGCTCCTCAACCATCCTGTTCCTCAGTTTTCGGAAGCACCTGAAGACTGCCTTATAATGTTAGTGACGGTGCTGAGTGCTGACCTATAGATCGGGATCGCCTTTGACTCTTCGTGAGGCGCTCTATAAATGTCCGATGACAATTACCAAATTACTATTCAATAGATGCAGTAGGCTAGTTGAGGCTATGAAGATCATGCCCTCCGACCCTCCGAGGCTCCCTTTCCCCTAGCGGCAACATAATCTACAAGTACATTTAAGTACATTGTAGGACATGTGAAACCTACATGTAGACCTACATACCGGTATGTGTGGCAATAATCTTATGCGGGCTTCATGTATTATCCTATGCATGGCGTGCCGCGTTGCCCGCGTTGCAATTAGGCTACCTGAATACTAATTACAGGCCTAACACATAGTTGAAAAGTTACGTTTCTTTTACATTTATTCTCTTCAGAAAGCGATTTCGAAGTGAATGACGAAAGCGATAAAGAATCGCGCAGCAACGGTTTCGATGACTCTGAAAGCCAACGACTGCAATCCAACATAATAATTGCACGAGAAGTCGGACAGATCAGAAGCAGACCGCACAATGACTTCAGAAGTCAAAAGTCAAAGATAAGAAATGATGACGATGAAGAACAGATGAAACGAAATCATTTCAACCGTTTTATAAGCAAACGGGGAGATCTCGATTTCAGGGGATCAGAACATAGGCCTATTAAACAAGATGAAACGTGTGACTGCAAGGGTGAACCTGGACAACCAAGTCCTAAATGCTGTAAGGGGCAAAAGAAAAGAATTAATGTGGACGGAATTAGAATTCAACGTGCCATTACAAATTCCAACTGTAAGGGTGTAAAAGACGTACTAAGTAATGACTGTCCTATACAAAGCAAAAGGAATAATTTCGATGGCTTTAGAATTCAAAGGGAAGAGTCAAACCCCGAATGTAAGGGCAAACCTGGAATACCAGATGAAAAAGACTGTCAGGGACAAAGGAAAAGGAATCATTTCGATGGTTTTAGAATTCAAAGGGAAGAGTCAAATCCCGAATGTAAGGGCGAAAAAGGAAAACTAGATGAAGTAAACTGTACTGCACAAATGAAAGGAAATCAATTCGACGGCTTTAGACGTTCACTGTCAACTCTGAACGCAGCTGACAAAAGAGCCGTGCAAATTCGAAAAAGGAAACATTTCGCCAATAGTCTACGAAATAGGCAGAATTATGGCGACTTGGGAACTTTACCGACCGAAGAAAGACAAGCTGATAGGAGATTGTTTCCTATCCAAAGAAGTAATTTCGATTACCTTGAAGTTGAGCATAATATACAAAGTCGCGAAAGTGAGAGTGACCAAGCTGAGTTCCAAGCAAATGACTACAACTCCGATGGGCAACTGACAAACAGAGAAGATATTGATGGTCAGGAAAGCAGACAGATTCATGATGACCAGTTTCAACATTTGCAGCCAGAATCCGACGAAGGTTCACCTACTTCAGCTCGAAGATCGAACCCACTTTCTGACCTTGACGATGATTATGGGATTGATCAGGAGAAAAGACTTGAAGTTCACTCCATCGCAGATAACTACAAGAAGTCCAGCTCAGCAGAAGGTGAGATCAGATTAATATGCAGAATTTATGATTCCATCACAAGTAGCCTATATTATGTGGAACGTCTCTATAAAGCATCTCAGTTCTGAATTTCACTATGTCAAGTCATGTAATCTTACAATGTAACTAGCCTGCTAGGTAAATAGTTAATTAATTACCGACAATCAGTTATTCGAAAGAAAGAACTCTTAAACCCTGTTTATCCCTTGATTCAAAAAAAATAGTGTAAGCCATTGCTCATTAGCAATACGCCTAATCTCTTCCGTCTGTCTTCTCTCCTGTTTCTAACATGACTGATCCCGACCTTCTTCCTCGTTTCACTTTGCTGAGGCTCCTTTGCTTCCAAAATCTACTATCGACTATCAAACCTCCATGAAAAATACCCGTATGTTCTTAATTTTCTGCTTTGCATTTTCCCACTCTCGCTACAAAAACTTTAACTGTGACCATCGTGTTATGCCTGCAAAGATTTCTGCGGACACCCATGCCCACAGCTCATTGCTTGTCGAATTTCTGTCTTGGTCCGGCGCTGTTTTGAGGGTTTAATCCCTTTGTACTTAATTGCAGGAGCTTTGTTGCTCCACCACGCACGTCCAGTGCCGATGTTCTCTAAGTTCATCTGCACTAGCGAAACTTGTTGTTCCCCGCTGACGGACTGCAATCAAGCAGCGCCGTGCTTTCTCTGTGGCTGGTCCTGCGACCTGGAATGAGCTCCCTGCTATTCTTCGTCAAATACCTATTAGTCTTTTTTCTTCATTTCTCACTGTTCTTAGGACTGTCTTATTCGACCGGGGTTGGACGGGGAACGCTCTTGAGTATATAACCGTGAAGAGGCGTTATATCAAATTGCTGGTAATTAAATCCAGCTTTCTATAGTTAACCATCTTTCTAGGAACTACGGTTTGAGCTCATCAGTAATTTTCTTCAGCAGTTCTAGGAACCGCATGAAGATCACATTATGTTAGCTGACTCTTTGGGTAGGGAATGCCTCTGAAATTCTGTGTGGCGCTCTATGAAGATTCAATTACAATTAAAAAATTACGATTCAATAGATAGGCCCTACAGTAGTTAAAGTTAGGAATACCATTATACCCGCCGAGTCGCCGACCATCCGACGCTCCCTTTCACAACGGCAACATAATATGCAGGCCTACAATGTGTGCATTGTAGAACATGTGAATCCTAAACATGTGACAATAATCTTACGTGGGCTTTATGTATTATCCTACGCATGGCGTTGCAGTTAGGTTACCCATATAGCCTAGAGTCCATCGTGTTAGGCTATACCTAACGAAGCATTGAAAAATCTGTTTCTTTAAATTAATGTGGTCTATTACATTTATTCTTCTTAAGATCTAAGACCTTCAGAAAGCGATTTCGAAGTGTATGACGAAAACAGTAAAGAATCAAGCAGCAACCGTTTCGATGACTCTGAAAGCCAACGACTGCAATCCAACGTAATTGCACGAGAAGTCGGACAGATCAGAAGCAGACCGTACAATGACGTCAGAAGTCAAAAGTCAAAGATAAGAAATGATGACGAAGAAGAACAGATGAAACGAAATCATTTCAACGGTTTTATAATCAAACGGGGAGATCTCGATTTCAGGGGATCAGGACATAGGCCTATTAAACGAGGTGAATCGTGTGACTGCACGGGTGCACCTGGAAAAGACAGTCCTCCATGCTGTAAGGGGAAAAAGAAAAGAATAATTGTGGACGGTAATAGAATTAAACGTAAATATCCCCGCTGTAAGGGTGAAAAAGGAAAACTAAATAATAAAGCATGTCCTATACAAACGAATAGAATTAATGTGAACGGCATTAGAGTTCAACGTGGAAGTCCAAACTGTACGGGAGGAAAACTAAATAATAAAGCATGTATTCCACAAATGAATAGAATTAATGTGAACGGCATAAGGGTTCAACGTGAAGATTCCGAATGTAAGGGTGTAGAAGGAGAACTAAGCGACACATGTAAGGGACAAATTAAAAGAAATCAATTCGACGGTTCAGAACGTTCGCTGTCAAATCTGAACACAGCTGACAAAAGAACCGATCAAATCAAGAATCACTCTAAAATTCTACGAAATAGGCAGAAATATGGCGACTTGGGAACTTTAGAGACTGAAGAAAGACAAGCTGATAGGCCTAAGAGATTGTTTCCTATCCAAAGAGATGATTTCGATGACCTTGAAGTTGAGCATAATATACAAAGTCGCGAAAGTGATATCGACCAAGCTGAACTCGAAGCAAATGACTACAACTCCGATGGGCAACTGACAAACAGAGAAGACATTGATGGTCAGGAAAGCAGACAAATTTATGATGACCATTTGCAGCCACAACCCGATGAAGGTTCACCTACTCCAGCTCGAAGATCGAACCCACTTTCTGACCTTGACGATGATTATGGGATTGATCAGGAGAAAAGACTTGAAGTCCATTCCTACGCAGATAACTACAAGGAGTCCAGCACAGCAGAAGGTGAGATCAGATTAATATGAAGATATATATATAGTATACGTAGGCCTATGAATTTATGATTCCATCACAAGTTTATAGACTGTAGTTATATACAGCCATTACAATTTACTCAGTAGCTATTATCTCTTTCCTGTGTCTTCTCTCTTGTTTCCAACATAATTGTTCGCGATCTACTTCCTCAGCGACTCTTTTAATTGCTCGTTCCACCCAGTCAACATCGTCGTCAGTCTTTGACTCGAGCGTCGCTTGATTTTCCGCTTCTTTTAAGTATGTAAAAACTGCAAATAAGGTGCTCGCATCCTCTTTTGACGTTTGAAGATTCCTTTTTTATACTCACTTCTTTTCAGCATGAACTCTACGCTACTAAGCTATCCATCTCGTAGGATCAGCTACCAATTGTGCAAGGTGACATTCAAATCTTCATATCTCTGTGGACCTTGTCTCTTAATTAATTAGTTATTGTTGCTTATTTGTCACTACTTAAGTCGCTTGACGTCGTCAACCAGATCTTAAACTGGATATTCTCTAGTCTTCTTTGCCTCAACACACCACTAAGGTTGAATTCAAAATTATAGTTATCTACACCAGGTTGGATTAAAAAAATCTTTACTCTTTTATTCCTTCACAACCAACTGCTCTTCTTTTACCATTGACTCAACTTCACCTGTTAGCATAACATGTATGATCAACACGTTCTCATGCAGTTCGACCTTGAACGCATCTGTTTCGTGCACATTCGATATGACCTTCATCTTAAAACTACCTTTACCGTCGCTATTTCTATTGTCAACTTGAAGCTTGATAACAGCTTACTATAACCCAAGGACTTTGAACTATAACCCAAGGACAGAGAACTCGTAAAAGAAGTTATCGTAACCATGCATAAGTATAAATGAAGTCGCCACCGGTGTATTCAGACAGATACAGTGGGATTTGTAGATAACGAAATGGACCATGCAGAGTAGCCTACTTGATGATGACGACGATGATGATGACGATGAGGATGACGATGATTATGATTATGATAATGGTGATGATGGACGACAACAATGATGATGATTACGTTTTTGGTGGTGGTCGTGGTGATGGTGGGGGTGGTTATGATAAACAATCTGGTTTTCAGGATTCCATAAAACACCCTTATTAAACTCACACAAGTTGGGCGACAGTTGCTTAGTCAATGTGCCAACCACAAACCATTATTAGGCTACTTCTGGTTGAATTTCAGAAACGTCACCGGAAGATCTGTTGGCGTTGCTGGTGAGGTTGGTCAGAGATAAAAGACAGAAAGACCCTCTGGAAACAACTTAACCATCCTCTTCTCCGATCATTCCAATGTTTGGGTGAGTTGAGTTTAACGATGCGTTTCAGCGTTTTCGAAAGGAAGTAGACTCAAGTAGTGTAAGCTTATGGGCTAGATGCGTGTTAATGGCCAACTGCTACTCACACCAACAAAACTCGATCTACGCAGAGCAACATAATCAAGCCTACAATACAACTAGATCAATCCACAATAATATGATTAAGCATATTATACATGTAGCATAGGTCAGACTTAGGTCTACCGGCAATAATGTAATGTAATTTGAAATTTATCAGTTGCGCTTCAAAGTTCCAGAGAGAATAAATGGGTTTTGAGGAGAGACAGAGATGTAGCCTATAGGAACATGTCTAGAAAGAATGGAAACGCGTAAAGATGGGGGGGGGGGAGGGAATTCAAGAGGGCAGGCCAAATGGTGGTAAGCCTACAAGTATGATGTAGTTTGTTCCAAAGCAGTCCTTGATCTTGGGTCATGGAGGTCATTCTGGTTCGAAGAACGGAGAGATTGGCGAGAAGCTGCAGAATAAAAGAGAGACAGTCGAAGTGAGTTTAAGTGACACTCTTCTTTTACATTCATCATCATCATCATCAATAACCTTGGGCTCAATGCCCGTAGGAGTCCGACGCCACTCTCTGTTCTGAGTCTGTCTCGTGCCATGCTGCCCAGCCTCAACCGGTCCGGTCAGCAGGTCTGCTCCATACCATTAACATCTTGGAGCATCTAAACCTTGTCTGATTGAAGAGAATCGTGAAAAAGAAGCACGAAGGACAACGGGGGTCAATGCCCGTTGTGTCCCACGCTCTCTCCCCCGACCCTCTCCATCAGTCTGTCCTGACCGGCCTGTGCATGTCTGCTCCACATCATGACACCTTGAAGCATCTGGGTAGCTATGTCACTTGTGTCGTGGTATTGGCGGATTACAATCGTCTTGGTTTTTCACTGCCAGTGTATCGCCACCCATCTGGCAAACCTTCCTCCTTTTGTCCGGGCTTAGGACCGGCACAGGGAAGTGTTTGGTTCCCTGTGGCAGAGGATGGATGCAGTTTAACGTCGTGCCCAGGACACAATACTTTTACATTACCGTATACACGGTGATTCATTAAAAAACGTCTCCCTGCATATTTCACTGTAACTCCGTCAAATGGCATGCTATGTGAAAGAAATTTTAAAGGAAGACAGAGGAGTTATTTCTAAACATTCGGAAAGTTAAAGTTTATGTCCAAATTGACCCCCTTTGGCAGCTACGCATGCGCGAAGACGAGTACGCCACTGTTTGACTGATTCATCAATGATGCGCTGATCCATCTCGTCCCATGCCTCCACAATTCGACTTCGCAACTCACTGACATATTCGAGATCTGTAGACCTTCTCTTGCATGACACTCCATATCTTATAGTCCACTGGATTTAAATCAGGGCTGTTGGGTGGCCACAAAGTAGGCGGGATGAAATCAGGTGTTTCAGTTTCCAGTAACGCAATAGTGTCCCGTGCTCTGGGCGCAGGAGCGCTATCCTGCTGGAAGATGAAATACTCATCGGTAATGTCACGAATGTCTGGTAAAAGACCCTGTTTTGGTAGAACATCTCTGCAATATTGTCCATTGATCTTAACGCCCGGTTCGATGAAATGAATGTTCGTACGACCGTGTGCAGAGACCCCGAGAGACGTCATAAGAGATTTGCTGAAAGTTGGTCGATTCCACAAAAGACGATTTGCTGGAACGTCCTTCTTCTGTGTATCGGCAGATACGTGAATGCGAACATTCTGATTGTTACTGGGTGATGCCACAGTAAACAATTTATCACCAGGCGGTTAAACCGGATGAAATGTACCAGGTTTGCATGATACAACAGCAGTGACTGACAGGAACGTTGGAATCTTGCTTGTTTCTCGAGATTATCGCGACGTCATTAGTTTCGTCATCCGCGTTACGTCATTATAGCTCTGAACGTGAAATAATTTATACAGCACTTGGCTAGAACATCAAGCTTCATTACTGTGAAAGTTTGTAAAATTTGATGGTCATCTACATGAGTTATGCCAACTTATGTAGGGGGACGTTTTGTTATGAATCACCGTGTATTTAATCAATAATATAATCTGTCTAGCATGCCAGTTATTAACATTGATCAGTTTTTGATGTTTCATTTGTAGAGTCGACTTGTCAAGTTCCTATTGAAAACAACGAAGCGAACAATAGTTGATATTGAACATTTAAGCCTGTAGTATTAGTAGTGTCTTACTATTACAGATTATAGGTCCACAACCTTAGTATAGCCTACTTTTTCTTTTCTTTAATTTGCTGTAAAAAGTTTCGCCGTAGTTTTTATTTAGACTTTTTAGTGGACAGTTTATGCATTCTGCTAGAGCATAACGAAGTCAAATTTACAACAGAACGAAATGAATATTAAGCTTTTAGTGGACATTTTAGATAATTTTAGCATCGTTTTTAGCACTCGAGTGTTACATAGAAATCTTAAGCAGGAGACAACATGAAAGCGTCGAGACAGACAGACAGACAGGCACAGAGACAGATAGAGAGAGAGAGAGAGAGAAAGAGAGAGAGAGAGAAAGAGAGAGAGAGAGAGAGAGAGAGACACACAGAGAGAGATTGTGTGGAAGTGAGTATAAGACTGTTTCGAATGATGAGGATTTTGAGGAAAAACCATTGTCGTCCGATGAACACAACAGCAACTGGTGTCAAATTTCTGTGTGTGTGTGTGTGTGTGTGTGTGCATGTGTGTGTTCTAATCAGTCTAACAAAATCTTAAGGCCAAAAATAGCAATTAGGTGTAAAGTATCTTTTACTAAAATCTATGAAGACTCTAAACGCTGTCGTCGTGGGCTTATACATGTACATTGTACCTTCATCTATCTACCCTTCTAGCGAATCTTGCTTTGATCTAAAATTTGTCTTGCACCATATTATCACGAATGCCAGCCTCAAGTGAATTAACTGCCACAGCACAACACTAGTTCCTATTCATCTTTTGGCCCCTTGCTGTGGAATGACCTTCGTGATATAACTCGTGTTGATGGCTGATGGCACTGCTTTTTCTGTTGTCCTAAGACTTTTATTTTCAAGGGATCTTCGCACTGGGAGTGACTCTGCTTGAGAGGTGCTTTATAAATCCGTAGCCTAAATATAGAGTAGATTATAAAATAGAATCTATGTTTGTTCCACATCCTCAGCATAGGCCTATAGCGCGTAAAATACAATCCAACGGCTGATACAAAATTCGCAAAATAGACCTCAACAACAAAATAATTTAAGTAAGCAGATGTCTCAACTGACTCTACAACATTTCTTGTTGTGAATCTGGAAATGAGGTTTTGGCAATTTCAAGTTCAGGCAGATTATTATTGATTCCGATGAAAAGTAGGCCAAGTTACAGCAGTCTAGTGTATTGCAAGACCAAATGATTATGGCCAGTGGGACTAAGACGTGCATGTGGAGCAAAAAAGACATGATTCCACGACTATTATTCCGTCGTCTTTGATGGTAAAGTCAAACACCTCGACCGCCCAATTATTATTATTATTGCGCGCACAATCGGTTTGGCTAACAAGAATGTTCCCAACTGTACAGTGTACAGACCTAAGACAGTGAAATTGCCGAATTCTTGGTATTCTTAGAAAAATTCAGAGGAAGTTTGTACTCTCTTTCCTGCAGGTCCACAACAATGGTCCCCGTCCTTGAAGTTTGTAACTAGCCACCAAAGACTGAACATTGCCAAACGCAGTAGCTCTCAATTGGGGAGATGGATTAGACATCAAATGAGGCGATTAATAATATTATTATACCATGACGTTATTAGCACACGAGTGGAAGTCAGGAGCGCGGTTAGTAATAATAACCGAAGCTTGGTGGAGTGGTAGGCTAAGCAGGAGCGGATCCAACACGGAACCCTGTGGTAAACAGCAATTGAAATATAGGATCAAGAAGTGAGCTGACTTAAGCAGATTGATTGAGTTTACGGAAGTGTATACACAGGATGCAAACCAACCGGGAGCGACCTGCTGTCATAGCAACCGCACTGTATGATAATTAATATCATGCGGTGGTCAGTGCGGAATGGCCACAAAGATAAGACTACTGAAAGCCTTGGTGTGGCCAGTTGTCATGTATACGGATGCGGGAATTGGACTATGAAGAAGTCTGGAGAGGCAAGGTTAAACGCATTTGAGATGAAAAGTTGCCTGAGATTTATCTTCCGAATATATCATGGACCGCAAAGAAAACAAATGAACGGCAATAGCCTACACGTACATACGGTTGACATGGAATGGAACCTTCTCAAGTCGGTTAAAGAAAAGAAGACGGCATACAACGGGCATAACTACTATCACGAGGCAGAGAGGAAGCTGCTTGGAAAAGGAGGTAATAGTAATACAAGGCACTTTACAAAGCTAGAAGAAGACCAAGAACGTATTGGGTGAACATCGGATCATCCATGGATGGAACTATCTATGAAAGAATTGACGCAGGTAGTTGAGAATAGGCAACAATACACGACGCGACAGTAGTGGGAAGTGCACAATGCCCAATCATGTCTAACATTGTCTATGTTCGGGAGCTCTTGCTTTATTTCTGTAGCTAATTTGACGTCTACTGCTTGGTGCTTGCACTGCTTGGTCGACCAGCTTTCATTTGAATCGATGTCTTCAGGTCATGAAATTCGTGAAACAGAAGCATGTGCTTCGCTGTATGATGCATATTAATTGTGAGTGTTTACTCTGTTCTGCCGTGCTAAGCAAAAAGACAGTAGGTCCTAACTCAAGTTTTTCCGTTTTTGAGTTAGCACTTGTTTTCACATCCTGACAACATGTTCTATCATATCTGGAAGCAAGGAAACGGTATCGGTCCGGGAACATGGAAAAAAACCGAAACGAAATTAACAGTATCTCAAAATTGGGTGGTCGTGCTAAGCAAAAACGCAGTAACTTGAGTTACTGTCTTCTTGCTTAGTATTCCATGTATATTCAAGTCCGACCGATTTACAGATATTTCAATATATCGGCTTTCAAATCACCTAGAATCGTCATCTTGGTGTCAAAACATACACACTCAAGGTCAAGGAGTCCAATAGGGTCATCTAAAAGTTTCCCCATGGGTATGAATGGCGGCCATTTTCCAAAATGGCGTTCAAAATATGGCTTTTTCAATTTCTCAGCTTACAATTCACTTAGAATCGTCATCTTGGTGTCAAAACATACACATTCAGGGTCAAGGATTCCAGTGGAGTCATTCAAATTTTCCCAATGGCCTCAATGGCGGCCATTTTCCAAAATGGCCGACCCAACAAGAGGGATTTGTCAATATCACGGCTTTCAATTAACTTAGAATCGTCATCTTGGTGTCAAAACATACACATCTCAGGTCAAGGATCCCCACAGGGCCATCAGAAAGTTCCCCATGGCCTCAATGGCGGCCATTTTGGAAAATGGCGGACCCAAAAAGAGGGATTTGTTAATATCTCGGCTTTCAGTTCACTTGGAATGGTCATCTTGGTGTCAAAACATGCACATTTCAGTCAGGGATCTCAATAGGGCCATAACATAGTTCCAAGAAACCTCAATGACCACCATTTTCCAAAATGGCCGACCCAAAAAGAGGGATTTGCAAAATTCACATTTTGGACGGCCATTTTGAAAATGACCGCCATTGAGGCTAGATGAAGTTTTGGGTGGAACCATTGGAATCCTTGTCTCTAAATATGTATATTTAGGCACCAAGATGACGATTCTAAGTGGATTTAATGCTGAGATATTAAAAAATCACGATTTTGGTCGGCCATTTTGAAAAATGGCCGCCGTTGAAGCCAGAGTTGGTTTTAGGTGGCACTATTGGAATCATCGTCCCTAAATATGTATGATTAGACACTAAGATGACATTTCTAAGTGAAATAGAAGCCGAGATATTTAAAAGTAAGTATATCTATCGGCCATTTTGGAAAATGGCTGCCATTGGGGCCAGAGGGCAAATCTGCAATGACCCTATAGCCAAATATTTTTCTTAGGACATGTTCGTGGTATATACCAAATTTCATGTTTGTATCACAAAGAGAACAATTATTTTTAACCAGCCCGCTCTACCATACGATGAGTTACTGCTTTCTTGCTTAGCATCAAACCGATGTTCAATTCTTCGATACTAAGCAAAAAAGCAGTATCTCATTTTTAAACAATTTTTGCAAAAATTTTACAAAAAACTAGTTTAGTTTCAAAATTCAGTAGTTTATATATAACTGCTTGCAAAAATTCAGAAAGATTCTAGCTTTATTTCTGGTTGAATTAAACCGATTTCTTCTTTATCGTTTTACGCAAAATCGTCTTTTTTGAGTTACTGTCTTTTTGCTTAGCACGGCAGTGTTGTCATCGTCAGTTTTTTTTAAAGAGACGCCTCACGTCAATTGGGATTTGTTAATGTGCTTCAGTATCAGGTCATGGTAGATGGGATATCATTTTGCACGCCTATATTTTGGCACCTTTAGACTCAAAAGAACTTCAGCTCACAGGTTTCGCGAGGTGGCTTGGCTTCTCTAGATCCGGTGCAGACAATCATGATTATGAATTTGTACATCCGCATTGACATGTTCTATTGTTCCGTTCTATTGTTCCGTTCTATTGTTCCGTTCTATTGTTCCGTTCTATTGTTCCGTTCTATTGTTCCGTTCTATTGTTCTGTTCTATAGTTCCGTTCTATTGTTCCGTTCTATTGTTCTGTTCTATTGTCCCGTTCTATTGTCCCGTTCTATTGTTCCGTTCTATTGTTCCGTTCTATTGTTCCGTTTTATTGTTCTGTTCTATTGTTCTGTTCTAATGTTCTGTTCTATTGTTCTGTTCTATTGCTCTGTTCTATTGTTCTGCACTCAGCCATCCTCTGAACAAGACAATAGAACGGGACAATAGAACAGAACAATAGAACGGAAGAAACGAAATTAGACCTATTATAATTATAGCCTACAAATTACAATAACAGAATCTCACTAATTTTTTAGAATACAAAACTGGGCCTATTGTAACGTCACTCTGATTATGATACAATTTTACTAATATATAGGTTCACTTCGATAATGTAATAAGCTTAGCCTATTGTGACGTCACTTCGATTATGATACAGTGTGCTATTATAGAAGTACAAATCATATTGGGAATATAAACAAGGCCGATTGTGACGTCACTTCGATTACTATAGAGATCTATCAGTATAGATGTTCATTTTGCGAATATACAGCAGCTGCAGGGCCTTTTATGATGTCACTTTGATTATGATACAATTCTGCTATTAAACAAGTTCACTGAGAAAACCAAATTAGGTCTATTGTGGCGTCATTTCGATTATGATTATATGATGCAGATCTGCTATCGTATTGTTTCATTTTGAGAATACAAAAAACGGGGTTGCTTTAACGTAACATCACTCTGACTATGATACAAATCTATTATTTCATTTTGAGAACAAAACTAAGCCCATTGTGACGTCACTTCGCGAGGTTTTCACTGGCTTCTTTTCGCGCAACGCATTTTATTTAGGATTGCATCTTTGGTGTGGCGATGCTTATCAGGCTGGGCACCTTTTTTTTATCTCTGTGAGCTTTGCCTCCCGTTTTCCACTTGCATTGGCCGCAGCGCACTGCGCTGTGCTGTTCATGGTGACTTAATGGTTCCTTTCATTCGCTCTGTGACAATGCAGAGACGTTCGTTCTCTGTGGTTGGTCCAACAACCTGGAATGGGCTTCTCTTGACTATCATGCGACACCTCCCAAACTGTTCTCAATTCACAAACTGTTGAAGACTGTTTTGTTTTCGCTTAATCGGCCGGAAGTGCCTCTCACTAGGTATCTTGAAGGGACGCTATATAACTTTTGATTGATTGATTGATTTTGATCATGATGCAGACCTACTATTATAGAAGTACATTTTGAGAGTATAAACAAGGCCCATTGTGACGTCACTTCGATTATTAAATTATCATCTACTATTATAGAAGTTCATTTTCAGAATCTAAAACGAGGCCTATTGTGACGTCACTGCGATTACAGCGCAAATCTACTATTACATAAAATTAATTCACTGAGAAAACGAAATTAGACTTATTGTGACGTCACACAGATTATGACACAGATCTACTACTTAACTACTACTAGTACTGTCGTATGAGCAAGAGACAAAACTAGGTCAAGTCGACGAAGCCGATCGAGCCGATCGTCGCGCGAGCCAAGTCGATCGTAGCCCACGACTCGATCGACTGCGGGGTATAATAGGCCTAGTATGAACTGCTTCTCAGACGAGTGACATATTCTCCTCGATCCTCGGATGAAACCCCGACCGCTGCTTCTGATCTCTTTTCACTGAATTCGGCATGATGACGTAGAGAAGATATTCCACCCGGAAGGCAGTCAAACCAGACCAATGGACAATCATGTTCCAGGAAAAATAAGTGGGAGGCAAATTTGCCGGAGTGTATACTTGCCATCCATGTATATTTAAAACACATCTGTAAAAAGTTACGCCTCCGAATTTCAATCAAACTTTCCTTAACCCCGTTCCTTCTCTTACGTAGGCCCATATGCGTAGGAGACGGGGATCCAGAGGGCAAATGCCCCCCCCAAATTTTTGGCAAGTCTGATTTTTCTGGCAAGCAGACCCGGAAAAGTAAAAAAAAATTAAAATTTGGGCAGAAGATTTCGGCCAAATGACTAAAAAAAACTAACATGAAATCTCAGAAGATTTCGGCCGATTGACTAAAAAAAGGTCGTCAGAATTTTCAGGGCAAACGTAACTGGAATTTTTCTTAAGATTTCGGCCGGATGAAAAAAATTTCAGGCAAAAGTCTCACTTTGGTCCCCCCACTCCTGAAATGTGTCCTACGCCAATGCGTAGACCTATACTCAGCCACGCAGTCAATAGATGGTAAGATCTGTTCACCGCCGCACAATGACAAATTGAGTCGTCAGACGGTGCTCATGACTATCGAGAATGAATCGGATAAACGTAAAAAAGATGCAAGTCTATTGTATGCCCACACTTTGAGAATGACGACAATTAAGTGGGACGGAAGCAATAAATATCCAACGCTCATAAAATTAGTTTACGCTGAATGACTGCAAGCTCTCACTGACGAAACGACTCATCAAGCGGAAGCGCCATTATAGCCATTGGCGTATAACATGAAGTTCATGGAACGCGGCTGTGGCTGAGCAGAATTAATCAAAGACAGAAGATAACCTCAAACCAAAGCCCACCCCGATTGGTTGTTTTGATACGAAATCAATAGTTGACTTACACATGTATACGTATTATCTGGCCACAGAGACCACATGAGACAAACGCATATTATATTGATGGCAACACGTGTATTTACGACAACCCGGTTAACCAGGTCCAGATGTAGGGTGACGTTACTGTGTCTGCAGCCAAAACAAAGAGAGTCGTTGTTCTTTACTGTGGAGACCATGCAAAACGTTGCCAATATATACCGTATAGGACAGCATTAACAGCGTTTGTCTAGTCGTATGCCATCGCGAGATACCGTTCTTCACACAACAGGCCAACTGCTTATGCGACAAGACAGGTAAGACTCATAATACTTGTGCTGACCGTACTGCATGATCGGCAGTCAGTTATCTTCTGTTCTTGGCTTATTAACTAGTGAAGCACATCCATGAAATGTCGGGTAAAAAAATGTTGAGCTGTGATAAATGGATGACATGCGCATTGATGGCAAGTAGTTTTTACAAGTTGAAGATGATAGCGATGAAAGTGTTTTTTTTTATAAGTATACATGTATATAAGCTAATAGACGCTCGCATCTAGTCACGTGAGTGGCACAGCGACAGAATAAACGTGTTAGTAGTATACAACGGTCCTATAGGAGCATAGGCCTATGTTATGCCAATAGGGCTATAGCTATATTGAGCCATTGGTTCGAATATTGTAATTGTAATTGTAATTGTAATCGAACATTTATATAGCGCCACTTCAAGAGCACTCCTCAGAGGCGCTCCCGACCTGACACTAAACCAAAATCAAAGAGAATGGTTTTCAAACGCTTGCGGGAAAGGGGCAAAGAAAGACAAAGAAGTTCATTACGGAGACTAATAGGTAACTTATTCCAGAAAGACGGACCGACCACAGCAAAACTTCTATGCAGCACTGTGGAAGATCGAGCCATAGGAACAACCAGGTCACCATGCATGCGTTGCAGAGCGAAGGAATCTACGGCCTGGAATGGATAGCACAGGCACACAAAGTTCCATAAGATAGATCGGAGCTTGGCCTGCTAGGCAATTACGCATGAGCATTCGAATCTTAAACTCAATACGTTTATGCATAGGCAACCAGTGCAGTTCCTCCCGTATAAAACTTGATATATGCCCAAACTTTGGAATGCCACCAATCAGGCGAGCTGCAGCATTAAGGACAGATTGTAACTTATTAATGCGTGAAAGGGTTAAGCCCGCATAAATGGCACTGCCATAGTCAACTCTCGTGCATATAAATGCATGCATCAGAGTAGTGACGGCTTTAGTTGTAAGAGAACGACGCACCGAGCGAATCTGACGAAGATGGTAGAAGCAAGTGCGACATACATTTCTCACGTGATCAGAAAGGGTCAATTCCTGGTCCAAGGTCACACCCAAATCACGCACAGTGGTAGAAAAAGTCATGCCAGGAAAGCAATGTTGCAGATTTTGCATATCAACTTTAGAAACTTGCATGCGACTTCCAACCCAAATAAACTGTGTTTTTCCAGGATTAAGCCTGAGGCGGTTGGACGACATCCAGGCGCCAATCGTTTCCGAAGTCATGAGAATTTTCTCTACTAGTGAGATAGCCTCTAAAGCTGGCCCCTGGACGTATGCCTGAGTGTCATCAGCATATTGATGTGCCGCAACCCCCACAGAAGACAGGATCTTATTTAAGTCAGAAGTGTACAAAACATAAAGCAAGGGCCCTAAAATAGAGCCTTGTGGAAGGCCAAAGGAGACCCTGGACCAGTCAGATCGGGTAGAGCCAAAAACCACTGACTGGCTGCGCCCAGAAAGAAAAGCCCGCAACCACATCAGTGGGCGGCCAATGACACCGAACGACGTTTCAAGGCGCTCTAGAAGAATGTCATGGTCGACGGTGTCAAAGGCCGCACTCACGTCAAATAAAGCAAGGAGTGTTACATGCCCCTGGTCAACAGCAGCATACATGTCAACTAATATATCAAATCAAGTGCGTGATAACCAGATTTCTCTGGTCGTTCCGGTGCCAAGTCAAAATCTGGGGAGGTCAAGCCGAGGAGGCAGCATAGTGCTACAGTGATTATCGATGATGATGATGATGATGATGATGATGATGATGATGATGATGATGACGATGACGACGGCGACGACGACGAGAATGACGATGGTGGTGGTGATGGTGATGGTGATGGTGGTGGTGATGGTGATGGTGGTGATGATGATGGTGATGATGATGGTGATGATGATGTTGGTGGTGATGATGATGGTGGTGATGATGATGATGGCGGTATAACAATCTGTTTATATGTCTATATATGGGGTAGGACATGGAGAGTTGACGAAAGGTGCGGTTTTATTTTTATTTTTGTGCTAAAGTGTTTCAATCAATCTTCAACATCTGAAGATGGTAAATACATATCTAGCGGCTAGACTACAGTCGGTTCAAACATTCTGAGAAATAGGAGATCGATTACCAGACTGAGTTTGGAGCCCAGGAGCAGACAGGGACCAATATACCAATATTTGAGTAAAGACGGCCTGCAGCAGAGCTGCAAAACAAAGAGGTTACAGTCTGAGGATGAGATGTCCTTCATTAGAGCCGGTGTCCCGTGAAATTCTATACCACTATAAAGCTGTGGGTATAGGCCTACTCTATTTCGTGACACCGGCTATAGACGGCCCTCTTGGTCGTATTTTGACTCATCGTGTGATGTGCCGCATAGTATTCAGGCGTTCTGGTCTCCGTTTCAAAGAACCACATTGAACAGTTATGTCTTCATAGGGATGTCAAACCCTTCTTTCAGCTCAGGAAGCGGTGCCACTGAAGGAACCGGATATGGCCCATCTCTCAGCGAAACAGATAGCCCTATCGGCGATAGAATCGAGTTTGTTAACACTTCTGCTGGTTGTTCCGCGCGTATCGCACAGTCTGCAGATGTTCTTTGTTATATAATTATTTATGACCCAGAAATTCTGTCATGCTCTCCGAGATCGCATGAATGTGTAGCTTCACCCATGTCGCAATTAGCACAGTGTGTCATACGCAGAGAAAGGGCGAGTGGTGAAGACCTTACATCGTGTCTACCATCCTATACCCCTACTATTCATCTTCTTTCTCCTCCTCCTCCTCCTCCTCCTCCTCATCATCATCTTTCCTCTCCTCCTCCCCATCTTTCTCATCCCCTCATCTTTCCTCTCCTCCCCATCTGTTTCATCCTCCTCATCTTTTTCCTCCTTTCCTTCTCCTCCTCCTCCTCCCCTCATCTTTCTTCTTCTCCTCCTCCTTCTCCTCCTCCTCCTTCTCCTCCAAACCCTGCTCACTTGACTTCATTCTAACAATTGACCCATTGTCCTCAGTACCGGTAGATACAAACTTTTCTACAAAATCAACAATCTTGACTATCGAACAGCCATTTAAGTTAAGTAGGCCTACTCGTGCTAAACTTAGCATCCTTAACACGGGTGGTCCTAGTCTTTTGATGTGGCAGCACATCTATTTTGCGACTAATTCATAATTTTATGCACGATGACATCAAAGAAATATGAAACTAGTGTCTCTTGTTTTATTTAGCCCACATTTTCCAAATATAACGAATGACAATTTGCAGTTCAATTAAATATTTTCCTCTTTCCCGCCGGATGGGGTCACCCGTGACCCCATTAACAGCATAGGTATCAAAACAATTCCGGCTGGAAGGAGTTAAAACAAATTTGCAGCAGAAGATGGCACATAATTACTTGTAAAATTTTATCAGAATTGAATCCAAGAAAACCGAACTGACTGTGGCTAAGAAATTAGTAAGAATGCTTGGCCTTGGCCAGTGTTTCTGGACCAATCAATTCAAACATGTTTAAAAAAAATCAGATCTGAGAGTTTTCTTGCAATGCACTATATAAGTGCATGTGCATTTACGATTTAAAACAGAATCTGCATTTACCTCTGTCTATACAGGTTGCTCTAATTCCAAGGAGTCTGCCTCATGATAAGAAGACGGAAGATGGCGAATTGTTTAGGCTTGAAGCTGGTCCTGGTGCTATTGATGGCGATCCTGGTGACTATCGTGGCCACCGATGGAAAGCATGTGGACGAGAACTCCTTCAATGAACTTTCAAAAGGTATTCTAACCACCATCTCAAACTTCATCCTGATTTGTTATAATCTATATAAATAAAAATGAAACTTTCCCATTGTTTGTTAAGAGTGTTCTCAGAATAAATAAAAATGAAACTTTCCCATAGTTTTTTCAGAGTCTTATCAGAAACTTACGCACCGATTGTTTTGAAAATTTACCAAAACCTTAAATTCCAATAGGACCGTGTTGTAAAATGCTTTATTCCGGGAAAACGCAATCTTTTCCACAAAAAGAGAACTTTGAATTTCATTCGACCGCCATTTTGAAATTATACACATCCCAACGTCAATGAGGGCTGCGAAATCACGTTGTAAAGTCGCCCAAAAGTCGCGAGAGGATCAGGGTTGCTACATTTCGAAAACTCTTTGCCGCGAAATCACGTTGTAAAGTCGCCCAAAAGTCGCGATAGCGCATATGTCGCTGTCGGGAAGGAACGGTGTAAGGGAGGAAAGGAGGGAGCTGGACGAAGAGGGAGGGGAGGAGCCGGAGGGAAGGGATGGAGAATGGAGGGATGCAGGGAGGCAGAGGAGGGAGGGGAAGGGGTAGGGGGAGGGGGAGGGGCAATAAAAGATTTTGTCCATACCATTTTGTCCGTACCATTTTGTCCGCTACCATTTTGTCCGGTCACCCAATAGAACTATATTTTGCTCTTACTAGCATTTCTGACTGATTTCAAGATCGATCTACATGTAGGCCTACATGTACCTGGTAATGGAAACTCCAATAAGGACCCTCACACATGCGCCAAAGTTGTATATGTTAAAATCAGTAGTTTTAGAATAATTCTGCAATTTGTTCGGAGATTTAAACTAATTTTTGCTATTACAAAAAGCTTACTATTAAGTATTAACAATGTGAAAATATTATTGTTGTATGTGTGGGGGTATCTAAAGTGTAGGGCCTCTGTTCGGCCGAACATGTTGAACATGCCTTAATCCGACCATGCCTATGCGCGGCGGCTTGAGGTGGATTCGAATATGGAACCCTCCGGCTCCAAGACACCGAACCCACCACTACGCCCCACGACACCTTCTGATTAGCTATCTATGTGACAATGTGGTACAGATAACGTTACGACTTTTTATGTCATGTAGGAAAAGGAGAAGATCTGCAGGATGTGCTTGAGAATTTGCTGCAAGAAGATGAAGACCCATGTCGTCATAGTTCATGGTGCAGCACAGACTTGTCGGACACCGGAAACAGTACGTTGAATAGTTTAGTGTTTAAACAGCATCTGGGATATTGTAATTTGCATTGATAAATTCTTTATACTTGCAGATAAATATAAAGTCCTCAGTTGCTGAATCAGATAATTATTCTAAATACAAAGAGAACAACCAGGCGAATATAAGTGTTTGGATGCACGATCGGCGCATTAATCGTAAGCCTATACGCTGCAACATTGTTTTATTTACAATTAATTAATCGTTTTTGCTCCATTTATATGTAACTAGCTGTACCCGTCCACGCGTTGCTGTGGCTGAAAAGACCGTCCTCTGCCCTCCACCCTCCCTTCATCTGTCCATTCCTACCTCCATTCCCTGCCTTACTTCCCCTACCCATACTCCTCCCCTGTCCCTACCCTCCCCTCCCCTCTCCCTTGCCCTTCCCTGCCCTCCCCTGCCCTCCCATTGCCCCTCCCTTACCATTCCACCCTCTCCCTATCCCTCCCCTGCCATCCCTCTCCTTCCTCTCCCCCTCCCCTCGCCCTTCCCACCCCTCCCCTGCCCTTCCCCTTCCCACTCCACTCCTCCCCTTCCTTTCCTCTCCTCCCATTCCTTCTTCCCTCCTTCCCCTCCACTTCCTCCCCTCCCCACCCCCACCCCATTTAGTCTTCACCCTACCCTCCTTCCCCCTCCTCGCCCTCCCCATCCCCGTGCCCGTCCCCTTCCCTTCCTCCCTCCCTCTCTCCACTCCCTTCATCCCTCTCACCTCCATCCCTCCCTTGCCGCTCCCCTCTTCATCCCGCTCCCTCCCCACCCTTCCTCCATCACCCCTCTTTTCCCGACAGCTACATATGCGCTATAAGAAGACGCGCGGATAACGCTCTAAAAATGCGTTCGAAACACGGCCGCAGTGTAATGCAAATCGACGGGCGGATGTGTAAAATATGCGCTATATGAATACGTGCGGAATCGCAATAAAAACGCGACCGCATTAGAAGGCATATCGACAGGCGGATGAGTGGAATTTGAAATCGAAATAGGTCAAATCGAATGCAAAGTTGTGGTTTTTGTGGGGAAAGATTGCATTTTTTCCGAAAAAAGCATCTTACAACACGGTCGTATTTGAATGGAACGTTTTGGTAAAATTTTCAAAACAATCGGTCAAAAACTTTCCGAGATCCTAGATAACAACGGAAGTGAAGTTACATTTTTATTTATATACAGGGTGGCCCAAAAAAGTTATAACATCTCGTAGCAAAGGGTCATTTATTATAATTGAGTCAATATAACGTTTTGTAATTTACTGTCGCATGTCAGGTAGTAATTACGCTAATCATTAAACATGTTTAATGTGTCCCTCTTGCTTCTGAACAACTTTTTGTAAGCGAGAAACACCAACTGATACCAAGATACCGCCGCTGAAATGTTCTCGTTCTCGTATGTCTCCGTTCTGGAACTTGATTGTCTTTTCTTTGATTCAACTGAATAAATACGATCAATTTGAGAATTAACTGGCGTGGCAAAGGTGAATATCTTGTTGTGTGTAAACCATAACATAACATAACATAACATAACATAACATAGGCTTTTATTGCTCCCAAGATCAAAAAAACATAACATGAAACAATTTCAGATCAGTTCTCAGTTGGGCTATAAACGGAGGACCTAAAGGGACCAAAGTACCTATGCACCAGTATAACAATAAATGGAAGTTGGTAACATAAGCAGCGGGAGCCATCTAAGTTCAAAATAAAATAATGCTATTAGCATTGTCTAATGTAAGGATATTTTAGATAAACAAACAAAAATAGTTATACATTTGAAGTTAGTAGGTGTGCACGCAAAAGTTTTTTAAAGAGGAGAAGATTAGACGCACCATGTATATCGGTAGGAAGATTGTTCCAAACAGTCGGACCAGCTACCTTAATTGAGAACTTGCGAGTGTTGGTGTGAGCAAATGTCGGTCTATAATTGGAGGCTGTTCTAGTACTGTAAGAGTGAAAGGTCGAACCGGTGTTGAAAAAGTTGGCAAAAGTTTGAGGTAATAGGCCATGCTTATAGCGAAACATAAATTCACCAGTTTGGTATATTCTTATTTGATCTAGTTTTAGAATGCCGTTGAAGGAAAAAAGTTGGGCAGTATGAGACTTGTAAGAAGATTTAGTAATTATTCTAATGGCCCTCTTTTGCAAAATAATCAAACGTGTAAGGCTCGAAGTATAATTCGAGGCCCAGACAAAATTGCAATATGCTAAATATGGGTAGACTAATGAGTAGTAAAGGTTGGTTAATATGTTAGTTGGCAACTTATATGAGATACGAGATAGAATACCTATATTTTTGGCCAATTTAACAGATATTTGGGAAATGTGTTCCTTCCAGTTCAGATGTTGATCTATGACTATGCCAAGAAAGTTTACTTTGTTAGTCTGGGGGATGGGTACACCGTCAATAAGTAATGGGGGTGCTTGAGTAGGGGGGATTTTTCTGTGGGAATTAAAGAGAATATAGGATGTTTTACTTAAATTTAAAGAGAGTCTATTTGCTTTAAACCAGTCACCCACGAGAGGTAGTTCGAGATTTACAATTTGAAATAGGTTTTCATGGGATTTATGTGATATAAAAACGTTCGAATCATCAGCAAACAGCTCAAAATGCAATAAAGCGGAAACATGAGGCAGATCATTTATATAAAGTAAAAACAATAGGGGCCCCAAGATGGAGCCCTGGGGAACTCCAAATTCGATAGGGCGGAGTTTCGATGATTTATTATTACATCGGACCAGCTGCTGTCTATTCTCTAGGTAACTTTTGAACCACAAAAGCGGCAACCCTCGAATGCCATAGTTATCCAACTTTTTTAAGAGGATTGTATGATTTACAGAATCAAATGCTTTTGAAAGATCGAGGAATATTCCCACAGAATACTCATTGTTTTCTGTAGCTTGTGATATTTTATCCTGGATATTCAGGAGAGACATGGCAGTCGAATGTCCAGTCTGAAAACCATGTTGGTCTAAGTATAGAATTTTCCTTTTTAGAACGTAGTCATACAGTCTATTATACATTGCTCTTTCAACTAACTTTGAAAAATAAGGTAAAACAGATATGGGTCTATAATTGCCTAGTTCAGATTTGTCACCCTGCTTGAAAATCGGTGTGACTTTGGCTATTTTTAACGCAGATGGGACAATTCCAGTGGCGAAAGAGCAGTTTATAATTTCAGATAGAGGAGTGGCGAGAAGATTTAATATTGCACTAGTAGTATATGGATTGATATCATCCACACCAGAGCTGTGTGTTAGTTTAAGAGACTGATTGATAGAGATTAGCTCCTCGGGGGTCGTAGAAATTAAAGCAAAGGACTCAGGAAGAGATGGCATCATGTAGGATTGAAAGGTCTTCTGAGAGGCCGGAATTTTGTCGGATAAAGTTTTGGCAATACTCGAAAAGTATGAGTTAAATCTTTCAGCCATAGTTTCTGCATCAGTTATTTTGACACCATTAATACATAATTCATCAATTTTTGTATTGCTATTGGATGTGTTAAGAATGGATCTTATAACCTTCCATGTATGTTTTAAGTCGCCATTGTATTTTTGAAATTCAGAAGCATAATAATTCATTTCAGTTTTAATTCTAAGCGATTTGAATTTATTTCTATATTTAGTAAATTTCGCTTTATTATCAGCAGTAGGGTACTTAATCGATTTAAGATAAAGTTTTGATTTGGTTTTGCATGACTTTAGCAGGCCACTGGTCATCCATGGTTGCTTACAGGAGTTACGCCTATGTCTAGTTCGCGGAAGTAAAGGAAATGCTTTGTCATAAGCTGCTTTGAATAAGTCAACAAACGTATCGTAGGCAGCAGTAGGACTGCTTTGACTGCATAAATTTAGTACCAGTGACCAATCAATTTCCTCGAGAAGTAGTTTAAATTGGTCCATATTATTATCGCTTATATTAGGCCTACGTGAGAAGAAAACGGCGTTTTCAGTTTTGGGCAGTGGAGTGAGGTCCAGATAAATCAGGACGGGTAGGTGGTCGGATATGTCAGTTACAAGAATTACAGTGCCATTTACTCGGGTGGGGGCGTTAGTAAGAATGTTGTCGATTAAGGTTGAGGTGAGGTCGGTTATTCTAGTGGGACGTGTAATCATAGGTAAAAAATGGTGCGTGGTAATGCAATTAATGAAGCAATTGGTCGGAGGATGATCCAAGTATTTCAGTAGGTCAATGTTATAGTCTCCAGCAAGATGAACGTTATGGTGTCTTTTTGTCAGTTCAGATAAAAGGATATTAAATTCCTCATTAAAAATTTCAAGATTCCGACCTGGTGGCCTATAAATCGTTCCAAGAATAAAATGGGGACCCTTCTTTTGAGGAATACTTAAAAATAAACTTTCATAAGAGGTGTGAGGCTGGTTTGTTGGTATAACATCTTCAAGTAGGCTAGTTTAAAAGGAACAGTGCATTTTACAAAAAATCCGACACCGCCACAGCGGCCAGTTTCTCTACACTTATAGACAAAGGTATAATCTGGAATTTTGATGGCGTTCACGGATATATGGTCCAACCAAGTCTCTGTTACCGCAAGTACATCGACATTTAGTTGGGCTATCAAAAGTTCAATGTCAGAAATTTTGTTCGATATGCTACGGCAATTTATGTGCATGAATGTAAAGTGGCTAGTAACATTTTTGGAATTTAGATCAGCAAGTGTACTGTATCTACAGTCATTAGGCCTACAATTGCTAAGCTGGCTTGAGAAATAGTGCTCATCTGGGTCAAGATCTCTATTTTGTAGTAAAGGTCGGTTTTCACAGGTATCCATGTATAAATTTAGACACAAATCTTCCCTATAAGCAGGCCTACCAGATGGTTCGTACACTTCTGTCATTAGGAAACCGTTCAAGTACGGTAGCTGCTGACTACGTTGCAAACGTTTCAATTTGCAATTTTCGTTGAGCGTCTGCCCGATCACACGCTTGTACGTTTACAGTTGTAAAGCATGCTTTGCAATACGTTGCACCGACGACCGTGATATACCCGTTTATCTTTGAATTTCCCACGGACTTTTGTGACTGTGAGGATCATCTTTTTGACTACAGATCAGCTCACATACCTGCTTAATGTTCTGTCGTGTTCTAGCAGACTTTGGCCGACCACTTCCGCGTTTACGGTTCCATGACACTTAATCCCGCGACACTTAATACCGCGACAGTTAGTACCGGACATTTAATCCCGCGACACTTAATCCCGCGACCATTTAATCCCGCGACACTTAATCCCGCGACCATTTAATCCCGCGACACTTAATCCCGCGCCGATTTAATCCCGCGACACTTAATCCCGGCGACAATTTTAATCTCGCGACACTTAATACCGGGAAAGTAAAACAACGTTTACAAAAGAAGTTAAATTCTAGAAATAGGCATATTCACAGCAATATTCACTTTGTGTTTTAAAAAGAGTTCAGCCTTTGCAGTAATATATTATAAAACTGTACAATTCGATAAAAACAATAGTCACAGCAATATTCACTATTAAAAATTATCAAAACTGTACAATTTGATAAAAACAATAGTCACAGCAATATTCACTAATAAAAATTATCAAAACTGTACAATTTGATAAAAACAATAGTCACAGCAATATTCACTTTGTGTTTTAAAAAGAGTTCAGCCTTTGCAGTAATATTGTATAAAACTGTACAATTCGATAAAAAAAACAATAGTCACAGCAATATTCACTAATAATTGACTGATGACCGCTTCGGTAGCGCCATGAGTACGTCATCGGTTAGATTTCCTGAAACTGAGCCCTGAGACGCAGAAGGAGTGGCTTCGATGCCATCCATGGCCGACTTCATGTTAGCTAGCGCCTTTCGTGCTAATGCAGTCGAACCATTTCCATGGTGGGTGTGCTGTTGATTCTGAATCTTTATTATGTAAAGACCTCGTGTGGTAAGACGAGCTTTGCAGTGAAATTGAACCGCTTTGCTACATCGCCAAGCTGTAGTTCCATTGGCATTGTCACGATGTCTAACGAATTCGTAATTTTCATGTATAACAGTTTGTTTTCCTTTACTGCTACAGCCGTAATTCGCCTCCATGTCTATGACCAATTGTAGACTGAACTTCGCAAATCCTCGCTAAAATCCTTTATTATGATCGTTTTATGTACAACCTGTGTACAACAGCTGAGCAGAGAGGTAGGCGTACCCAATTGGCTATGTGAACAACAATAGTCAAACCCCTACTTACAGTTGGCTATGTGGACAACAGTAGTCGTACAAATATTCGTACTCACGTGTGTACAGGTATTAAGTGTCGCGGTATAAAATGTCGCGGGATTAACTATCGCAGGGATTAAATGTCGCAGGGATTAACTGTCGCGGGATTAAGTGACGCGGGATTAAATGTCGCCGGGACTAAGTGTCCGGCATTAACTGTCGCGGTATTAAGTGTCGCGGGATTAAATGTCGTGCTACCGCGTTTACGTTCTGTTGTACCGTCATTATCAATTTATTTAATAACTCCACTGACACTAGCTATAGCCTACTATAATAGGCTTTGTTTGAAAACTCATTTTTCATTCCCTTTGCATCCCAATGTTTCTGAATTCGCAAATCTTTTATCAGAATACGGTATTCTGTTGCGATTTTTGTCATTCTAGTTAAAAAATTTCAAAACACGCAAAGTTGACGATTGGCAAATAAAAAACAAAAAATGGCGACCGGAAGTTGTCGTAATAATGACATCATATGACTAAACAGTTAAGCAAGTAAATTAGTGAACTTTTTAAGCTATTATGGATATAGTCCAAACAGATTTGAACTAATTATAGTACATTATACGAGATTTTATCACTTTTTTTGGGCCACCCTGTATATTGCGGAAAATAATTCGTGTAATACTAATATTCCAAAGAGTACCCTTGAATTTGATAGTTTTATGCCTACACCTCCATCTTGTTTCTTCGGTATTCTCCCAGTTAGCCACGAGGAAATCATAGGCCTACATGTGGTTCAGGAACTGAGAATAACTCAGTCGGCGGGACCTGATGGAATTAGTCCTTCTATCGCTAAATTGTCCATGAGTGCCATTGTTGAACCTTTAGCATCAATATTTAATTCCTCTTTTCTATATGGCCAAGTACCTGCGGAATTGAAGGCTGCCAAAATTACACCAATTTTTAAGTCTGGTAGCAAGAGCCTTATTACCAATTACAGACCTATTTCTATCCTCCCCTTCTTCTCTAAAATAATGGAAAGACTAATGTATAACAGACTTCTTGCATTTTTGGACAAGTATAATCTTCTTGCCCCTAACCAATATGGATTTAAAAAGAACCACTCTACCTTTATGGCCCTTATGGATATTCAAAGTAACATATCGGAGGCTATGAATAATAATTCTTATTCCATTGGGATATTTTTTGATTTATCGAAAGCCTTTGATACGGTAGATCACAGTAGGCCTATTCTACTTAAAAAACTGAAAGGTTATGGAATAAGAGGAGTAGCCAATGAATGGTTTTCTGATTATCTAAAGAATAGAACTCAGTTTGTATATTTTAACGATTCTTCTTCCTATTCTAGTAATATAACCTGTGGTGTTCCCCAGGGTTCTATTCTTGGTCCTCTTTTGTTCTTGCTTTATGTAAATGATTTGTCTACTATATCTTCTTTATTCAAACTAGTGTTATTTGCTGATGACACTAATGCCTTCCTTAACGATAAATCTATCACGGATCTATTTTGCAGGGCTAACAGTGAACTCCAACTAATATCACTATGGTTTAGAACTAACAAGCTGTCCCTTAATCTGACTAAAACTAACTATATTGTTTTTTATGCTATGCGTAAAACACCCCCACCGGATAATTTACATATTGCCATTGATGGTATATCCATTAACCAGGTGACCTCAACCAAGTTTTTAGGCACTATTATTGATTCTCATTTGAATTGGAAAGAACATATTTCACAGATTGCCAAAAAAGTAGCTAAGAACATAGGTATACTACGAAGAATACGCCATAACTTGCCTTAGAATATCCTCACTAACCTCTATTATACGCTTGTCTATCCGTATTTTTCATACTGTAATATCTCTTGGGGTGTTAACTATTCTCAAACTCTCCAATGCTTGGTTGTACTTCAGAAATTGGCCATAAGAACTGTCTACCATATACATTGGAGACTTAGTACCAAGGATACCTTCAAAATTAACCGTATATTAACTATATTGGGCATCAATAGGCTCCAAATTGGCCTCTTTATGTATCGTTACCACAATAATTTGTTACCACCTTGTTTTAATAATTATTTTAAATTGGCGTCCTCTGTGCATCAACATTACACTAGACATGCAGCTGATTACCGACCTGATTTTGCTAGAATCAATCCGAAGCTATTTTCCATTAAATGCCAGGGCCCAATTACATGGAACTCCTTACCACTAGATATAACCTCCCTTCCAACTTTGAGCAGGTTTAAGAGAGCTCTTAAGTTATATCTAACTGAACAATGATCATTGAACTGTATTAACCTGAGATCTTTCTTTTAAAGTATTCTGGTGCATGATCTGACCTGCAGAGTATGTTTCTCTTTTGCCACAGCTGTTCTGACCTTTGTTTGCTAATATGATCACTTCAGTTTGGAAATCTCAAGTTTGTTTTTCTTTTTCTTTCTTAACTGACTAGCATTACCCATATGTTTGCACTGAGATAATTAGTTAAGCTATATTATGTATTGAATCTGTTTACAATGTCTGATCTGCCAGTGTTTAATCTAGTCCCCGTCCTCTGGGGGGGGGGGAATTCAGGTTTCTGGGGGGGAGACAATTGAGCGTCCGAAGGACGCTCGTGAGGCGCGTAGCGCCGAGACCGGGAAGGGGACGGGTATGGGGAGAGGGGTGCCCCTCCCCATCAGCATTTTATGGTGTCTTCTTAACAAAAACCTGTACTTTTTGAGAGCCTCACCAGAAACTTTTGGAATTTCAACATTGCATTGGAAGCATTTTAAGGTCTAATCTTAACAAAAAAACCTGTACTTGTTCAGAGCCTGATGAGAAATTTTTTTGAATTTCCACATTGCAATGGCAGCATTTTATGGTGTCGTCTTAGCAAAAACCTGTACTTTTTGAGAGCCTCACCAGAAACTTTTGGAATTTCCACATTGCAATGGAAGCATTTTAAGGTGTCATCTTAACAAAAACCTGTACTTGTTCAGAGCCTCATGAGAAATTTTTTGAATTTCCACATTGCAATGGCAGCATTTTAAGGTGTCATCTTAACACTCATTTTAGCAGGACTGTGTCACATATTATAATAGTAAATATTTACTATAGCCATATAATTTATAATATTACGGTATATTATATTATAACAGTTAATGTAATGCGATGATGTAAGCAGCAGCTAAAACTATTATCATTTTGCCAAATTTTTCTGGAGGGATGTCATCTCTGTTTTTAGTTAGACAAAAATAGTGTTTATGCAAACATATACAGTAAGTTATACTCATTGCAACATGATAGTATCATATATTATGTTAGTAAAATTAATAATGTCATTATTTATAATCATAATTGTAATAGTAAATAATATCACCGTATATTATTATAACACTTCATGTAAAACAATGATGAAAACAGTAAAAAAAACAATATCATTTTGTCAAATTTTTCTGGGGGGGAAATGTCAATCCTGGGGGGGGAACTTTCCCCCCCAGAGACGTCTAGATTAAACACTGCTGATCTGCCATTCCACCAACGACTGATACTGGGGTTCCTCTGATAGCGGGACTTGTCCCTTTGGGGTTCCCCTTTAAGTGCTCAACCGTATGCGATCCTTTGCTTTATAATGTACTGTTTATTCTTATGATACGCTGTTTATTCTTTCTGTTATGTTAATCATTAATGTTAATGCTATTATTCTGTTTTGTTTTGTTTTGTCTTGATCAATGTGCAACGGTTGTTGCCTTAAAAAATGGTATTTGATTGATATGATTTGAGCCGGAGAAACTTGAAAACTGCAAACTGTTGGACATATGCAAAAATGAGTTGATATAATGAACTGATCCTGGCCGACAAACTAAGCAGATTTGGAAAGAGAAAAACAAGAAGAGAGAGTTTTATTAGATTATATTTTATAAGTGAAAACGAATCAGGGCATACTGTACTTTGATTTTCTGCCGAATAATTCAACCTAAGTCACTTGATACAAACTAGAAACCAATAGCATCTATACCAAAACACAATTTCTTTGCGCAATATGTTTGTTCTCTTGTGTAAAAGATGTTCTGATTTTGCGATAGCATGAAGAGTCATTTCTTTATCGCTTTCATTGAACCATATAAGATGAAAGTCATTTAGAGGCGAACGAAAGTTGAACAGCAGCCTAGAAATCCTTTACCAGCAGCGGCCTGCAGCAGGCTCGCGCACAAAATGATACTTGTCGATGACTTATATTGATGTGGATCAGAGTGTCTGATCTATACAGAACTGATTATAAGAATTGACTGGTGATGCTTCTTTTCCGAAAAGTTTTCTATGGCCTCCATAGATTCGTTGTGCAGGTCAGATCATGAAACGAGAAACTATAGCCTCTGGCCTCTCCGTTGAAATGAGGCATATCTTATTTTCCGGTCGCCGATGGATAAAATTTTGCGTTCCAAAATGTGAAAGCATCAGAGCCTATATAGAGTGAGCTGTTCATGGTCGACATCCAGTAACTTTCTTCTTCTCCAATTACATCACTCATCTTTCCCGCCATTGTTACGTGTAGAACGGTGTAGAATCCCATCTGTGTTCTTGACTTCAAGACTGCACCCACTGTCCTACTTCCGTAGTCCATATTTGGCTAATTTAGCTTATTGCACAGTAATGTGACAGTAAGCTTACCTAGTAATTCCATCTTCATGAACACTTGAACAGGGACGCCACCCAAATAAAAATTATATCGCTTGCGAGCTATCAAGAATGCTCTCGTTTGTGCTGTCACTAAACTCCAAAAACCATCACATAACACCACTGCGTTGACTTATACTTCAAGTAATGTCTTTCACATCTGTAGCAGTGCTGTGTAGCTTAGACCTATATAAAAATTGAGAATTTATTATTTATGTCAAGGAGGAGAAGACGATGAAGATCTAAGAAAGGTGCTTGAGAAATCGCTGAGAGAGGATCAAGACCCAGATTACTGTCGTCATAACCCATGGTGTATCGCCGGCTCTTCGGATACAGAAAACAGTAGGTGGATTAGTTCAAACGTTGCCATCTGAAATATTATCTCAATTTGTAATGACAAATTTCTTACACTTCAAGATGTAGGCCTATAACTTTGAGTTGCTGAATTTAAAAATTATTCTAGATGCAAAGGCAATGATCAGGCAAATAATGCGTAGCCTAACCATTGATGCATGATCTTATTTGCGTTGTTAATCTGTATTATTTTTAATTGAATGATCATCATCATGATCTATTTTGTTCCATTTTAAGTAAGCTTAGGCACATAATTTCTTAGCGTAACAGACCGTACGGTATACCTGCACCCACTGTCGTGTGCCTACTTCCGTAGTCCATGTTAATCTAGCCTATAGCACAGTAATGTGACAGTAAGCTTAGGCCTACCTAGAAATTCCATCTTCATGAACACTTGAACAGGGACGCCACCCAAATAAAAATTATATCGCTTGCGAGCTATCAAGAATGCTCTCGTTTGTGCTGTCCCTAAACTCCGAAAACCATCACATAACACCACTGCGTTGACTTATTATACTTCAAGTAATGTCTTTCACATCTGTAGCAGTGTGGTGTAGATTAGACCTATGTAAAAATTGAGAATTTAATATTTATGTCAAGGAGGAGAAGATGACAAAGGAGATCTAAGAAAGGTGCTTGAGAATTTGCTGCAAGAGGATCTAGACGCAGAACCATGTCGTGGTAACCCATGGTGTATCGCCGGCTCTTCGGATACAGAAAACAGTAGGTGGATTAGTTCAAACGTTGCCATCTGAGATGTTATCTTAATTTGCAATGACAAATTTCTTACACTTCAAGATGTAGGCCTATAACTCTGAGTTGCTGAATTTAAAAATTATTATAAATGCAAAGTCAATGGTCCGGCAAATAATGCGTAGCCTAACCATTGATGCATGATCTTATTTGCGTTGTTAATCTGTATTATTTTTAATTGAATGATCATCATCATGATCTATTTTGTTCCATTTTAAGTAAGCTTAGGCCTAATTATGGATAAAATTTCTGAACTGAAGTTCTAAACTAAAAGCCGTGAACTGTAGATGTAAACATAATTTCGAAATATCATGAACTGTTCTTGGCATCAAAACTAAAAAGATGTGGAATGAGAAAGGCTAGAAGAGAGTTTTATTAGATTGAAAAGGAATTGACGAATAGGCTGACTCGATTTTGTGCCGAATAGGCCTAATTAATAATACAGAGTCAGCCTGAGGCAATTGATACAAATTGCATAAGAAACCATCAGTACATAATACACCAACACGTACATAATTTCTTAGCGTAACAGACCGTATATCTGTACCCACTAATGTGTGCCTACTTCCGTAGTCCATGTTAATCTAGCCTATAGCACAGTAATGTGACAGTAAGCCAGGGGCGGATCCAGGAGGGCCAATCCGGCCATGCCCCCCCCATTTAGAAATGCCATGTATCGTGGCCTCTCCCCATTTGGTTTCAGCGGCTGCTGAAATGGTATGATTTTTCGAAAATTTTGGCCGGGTGACTAAAAAAAAAAAAAAAGGTCATAAACTTTTTGGGCGGATGAAATGGTAGGATTTTCAAAACATTTGGCCGGATGACTAAAAAAAAAAAAAAAGGTCATCAACTTTTTTGGCGGATGAAATGGTATGATTTTCCGAAAATTTTGGCCGGATGACTAAAAAATAAAAGGTCAACTTTTTTGGCGGATGCGAATTTTTTGTCCCAGACTCAAGGTCGCAAGAATTTGGTGGCCCCCCGTCCAAAGTTTCTGTATCCGCCCTTGCGGTAAGCTTAGGCCTACCTAGTAATTCCATCTTCATGAGCACTTGAACAGGGACGCCACCCAAATAAAAATTATATCGCTTGCGAGCTATCAAGAATGCTCTCGTTTGTGCTGTCACTAAACTCCAAAAACCATCACATAACACCACTGCGTTGACTTATACTTCAAGTAATGTCTTTCACATCTGTAGCAGTGCTGTGTAGCTTAGACCTATATAAAAATTGAGAATTTATTATTTATGTCAAGGAGGAGAAGACGATGAAGATCTAAGAAAGGTGCTTGAGAAATCGCTGAGAGAGGATCAAGACCCAGATTACTGTCGTCATAACCCATTGTGTATCGCCGGCTCTTCGGATACAGCAAACAGTAGGTGGATTAGTTCAAACGTTGCCATCTGAGATGTTATCTCAATATGCAACGACAAATTTCTTACACTTCAAGATGTAGGCCTATAGCTCTGAGTTGCTGAAATGAAAAACTATTCTAAATGCAAAGACAATGATCAGGTAAATAATGCGTAACCATTGATGCATGATCTTATTTGCGTTGTTAATCTGCATTATTTTTAATTGAATGATCATCATCATGATCTATTTTGTTCCATTTTAAGTAATTATGGATAAAATTCCTGAACTGAAGAAACTAAAAGCCGTGAACTGTAGATGTAAAAATAATTTCGTAGGCCTAGCAGTGTGGTGTAGATTAGACCTATGTAAAAATTGAGAATTTATTATTTATGTCAAGGAGGAGAAGATGACAAAGGAGATCTAAGAAAGGTGCTTGAGAATTTGCTGCAAGAGGATCTAGACGCAGAACCATGTCGTGGTAACCCATGGTGTATCGCCGGCTCTTCGGATCCAGAAAACAGTAGGTGGATTAGTTCAAACGTTGCCATCTGAGATGTTATCTTAATTTGCAATGACACATTTCTTACACTTCAAGATTATAGTTCTGTGTTGGTGAATCGAAAAACTATTCTAAATGCAAATACAGGCAAATAATGCGTAACCATTGATGCATGATCATATTTGCGTTGTTAATCTGTATTATTTTAAATTAAATAATTTGCGCTGTTAATCTGGGTTACCGTTGAATTCAGCGCGCACATTTCAGCGACCTTCATTTCAGCGACCTCAATTCGCCGCCGCACATTTCAGCGCGCATACAATTCCGCGACCTTCATTTCAGCGCCTACTCAATTCGCCGACCTTCATTTCAGCGCGTATTCAATTCGCCGACCTTCAATCATGTTCCTGACGTTGCGTCGAGGCCAGAAGAGTAATGGCGACGGTGAAAGAACGTGCTCTCGCGTCCCAGGAACCTAGTCACCAGATTGTAGCCAGTGCTTCTGGTGAAGTGGGGCCATCTGTGGCAGCCCAAGTTGGGCTGCCCAACTACCGTCAATCCGGCACATCAAGCAGACCATCCGGAGAACACGCCGAATTGTTGGGGCACCTCTTCCAACGCCGACGACCCTTAACGACCTTGAATTGCCAGACGAGACGACCCTTGCTACTCTTTAAAGTAATAATGAATTGAGCCAGCCTTGTTAAGAAGAATTTAAGAAAAATTTGGCTTTGAAGTTACCGTATATTAAATAATAATGAATTGAGCCAGCCTTATTTAAAAGAAAGTGGCTTTGAAGTTCGATTGGCTTTGAAGTTCGACAACTGAAGATCCACAACTGTTTTTGCTTTGATTTTTGCTTTGATGTTATTACCAATAAAACGTGTTGTTTGCGCTCGGTTTAGGCCTTTAGCAACGTCCTTTTGAAGCAGCGCTGAAATGAAGGTCGGCGAATTGAATACGCGCTGAAATGTGCGGCGGCGAATTGAGTAGGCGCTGAAATGAAGGTCGCGGAATTGTATGCGCGCTGAAATGTGCGGCGGCGAATTGATGTCGCTGAAATGAAAGTCGCTGAAATGTGCGCGCTGAATTCAACGGATACCGTTAATCTGTATTATTTTTAATTAATGATCATCTTTATGATCTATTTTTGTTTCATTTACTAAACACCGCGAACTGTTTGATGTAAAACAAATTCGAAATATCATGAACTGTTCTTGGCAGCAAAACTAGGGTTGTGGTTCGATTAAAATTTTTAATCGAAATTAATCACGCGATTAATTTTTTTAATCGCAATTAACTGCAAATTAATCGCAATACATTTTCTTCAAATATATTAATCTAACTATTTTCTAAAGACCCCTGAGGCATAACATTTAATGATTGGATGCATCCTTTCTATTGCACACATATTTAATAACCTTTGGTTTAGGTCTATTGAATTTCTGCATTTAGTTTATTGAACAGTTTTGTATGACAGACAGAATTGAAACACTGTTCAAATCAGTCAACTGCTCAAAATCCGTTAATTATTTTCATTTGAGCCACCTTTAATTAAAATGCCTTAGCTTATAGACCCAAATGTGAAACTAGACAACCGTTGTCTGACTATCAAAATTAATTATTTATTCAGCTAATTGTATAAATCCATTGGTCTTGCGGTTCTTGCCATCTCATGGAGTTCAACCAACGTAGTCTAACGTCTGACAGGGCGAGGAAAGAGGAAACAACCTTAGTGGACTGGACGATGCGATGCGGCCGATATCGACGGCTCATCGTTAGCGTTTAACGCATGTGTTGGTTCGCATGCAGGCGAAAATTGAGCAAAGAATTGCTACGATAATACTCAAATTATGTTTTGGAATATTTGCCAAAGAATTAATACTAGCTTTAAGTATGAGCCGTCCATTTGAAACGAGTTTTTCTACCTCTGATTCCATTTTAATCAGATCTAGATAATTAACGCGTACAATTAATGCGTTAAAATTTTTAATCGCAAATTTTTTTAACGCGTTAATTGCACGCGTTAACGCGATTAATTCAACAGCCATAAGCAAAACTAAAAAGATGTGGAATGAGGAAGGCTAGAAGAGAGTTTTATTAGATTGAAAACGAATTGCCTCGATTTTCTGCCGAATAGGCCTAAAGTCAGCCTGAGGCAATTGATACAAATTGCACAAGAAACCACCAGTATCCACACCAACACATAATTTCTTAGCGTGACGGACCTACCTGAACAGCTCAACATCGCTGTCTTCGAACCCTATAGCCTATTAATTACATGCATAGGCTACATGACGCTATAATAATTAGACCTGTTAATGATGATAGCCTACCTTAGCATGAGGAGTCATTCACAGGCAAATTAAAGTCGAATATATCCTTTGCACACACGTAGAAATAATGCTTATTAATGACCCGGTCAGACCGGTCTCAGATGTCCATTATTTTGTATTCGAAATTGCTAAACAGTTTAGGGTTAGGCCTATTCATGGTCGATACCAAGTTAATTTTTTCTCCCATTAGGCCTACATCATTCTATATCTTTTCCCGCTCTTGTTTTGCATAGAATCCACACTGTGTTCTTGACTTCAAAATGGTATCCTTTCAAAAGGGCGACTTACAAAGAGCGACCATCAAAACTGCGAGTTCAAAAGGGCGCCGCTTATAAAGTTGCCTGTTTGAAAGGGCGCCGATCAAAAGGGCGCGCAAACAGAAGGGTGACAATCAAGAGGGCGATCTATCATGTTGAAGTCTTACAATAAATGTAGCCTCATAGGCCTAATAGTTGAAGTCGTGTATTTAAATGTCAATTGCGACTAAAATGAAGTTGACAGAAGCGGCGATTTAATAGGTTGAATTCTTCCGGAAAATTACACCTTGTTAAAGTTGAATAGCAATGAACAAGAGTCACCAGAATGAATGTCTGTTTTTCAAATGTTGACGCTGAAATCATGAGCTAGGCTTATTGATCTATGAGACGAACTGCTCCAACTTCATTTCGTTGAAGTTCTGTTTTTTTCTTCAACTTAAACTTTGACATCTGGAATGTCTATACCATTCCGCACTCCATGATCTTCCCAAAAACAAATTTATCTCCGTCGAGGGTTGGCATAGGGAATGTATTAAACTGCTTGGGACGTATCATCCCACCAAATGGAAATTCATAGACTGTTTGAAGAAAGAGCAAAGTCGCAATGAAATTAAGTTGGAACAATTCGCCTCGTGTCAGCAAAGTCGAAAAGGAAAAAATCTGCGAGAAAGTTGCAATGCGTATCAAAATCATAGTTGAAGATTAGCCTATAGGCCTACATGCAGCAACAGAAGCAACGTGGAGTGGCTCAATATCAGATCATGAGGGAAAATGCAGCCATTGAAGCGCGGAAATTTAAAATAATTTGATTATGGGAAGGGGGCATATCCTCTCTCCAAACCCCTCCCTCTGCTTCGGGCGCTCGTTCGTTCCCCAAGCCCATGACCAAGCGCAATATAAATTTACAGATACAATACAATATCAGCCTAAGTGACGACATGCAACATCAGCTTTGAACAATAATTATTGTTATAGGCCTAATCATAGCCTACAGACAAAATACAAAACTTAACCAGCTGAGCCACGTTTACCCTCTGAAAATTGAAATAGTGTTATATTATTATTTTTTTATTCGTTTAATTTTGCGTGGCATTTATGAATGGAGTTATGTTGAAAATAAATATAAATTTTTTCAATGTTTCGATATTTGCATTGAATAGGCCTATTGAATATCATTAGAAAAATTAAGGGTTTGTTGCCGTGATAATTTTAAGTCTGATAGGTCTAATTCAGCTGTGAAATGTTCTTAAAACACAAAAGGTTTGAACGCAGTGACGGCGGTGGAAAAGGGTGGGAAATCGCAAGACGTGGACTACGATACTTCTAGAAGCCAGCAACTATCCAACTCTGATTCCTCACAAGACGGAAAAAATCGACGCCAATCTGATTCGGATTCTCCACAAATGGAAAAAAGATATAGACCTACCGGTGATGTAAATCGTGCAGAATTGGAAGGACTTCTATCGATCACGAATTCTCCACAAATGGAAAAAAGATATACCGGTGATAAATGTCGTGGAGAACTGGAAAGACTTCTCTCGATAACGGGTTCTCCACAAATAGAAAGAAGATTCATCGGAGATGATTGTGAAGAACAGCTAAAGCGACTTCTATCAATCACGGTTTCTCCACAAATCGGAAAAAGTTATACCGAGGATAAAGGTCGTGGACAAATAGATCGCCGTGAATCTGACAATGGATCTCCACAAATTGACAGAAGATATCCACATGATTCTAGAAGCCCACAGGACAATCGACGTCAATCTGACAATGGATCTGCACAAATTGAAAGAAGATATCCAGATGATTCTAGAAGACCACAAATAAATAGACGTCAGTCTGACAATAAATCTCCACAAATTGACAGAAGATATCCAGATGATTCTAGAAGACCACAAGTAAATAGACGTCAATCTGACAATGGATCTCCACAAATTGACAGAATATATCCAGATGATTCTAGAAGACCACAAGTAAATAGACGTCAATCTGACAATAAATCTCCACAAATTGACAGAAGATATCCCGATGATTTTAGAAGACCACAAGTAAATAGACGTCAATCTGACAATAAATCTCCACAAATTGACAGAAGATATCCCGATGATTTTAGAAGACCACAAGTAAATAGACGTCAATCTGACAAGGGATCTGCACAAATTGAAAGAGGATATCCCGATGATTCTAGAAGACCACAAGTAAATAGACGTCAATCTGACAATGGATCTCCACAAATTGAAAGAAGATATCCAGATGATTCTAGAAGCTCACAGGTCAATCGGCGTCAATCTGACAAGGGATCTGCACAAATTGACAGAAGACCTACCGGGGATTCTGACCGCGAGAAAGCTGTAGCACGAGGTGAGACGATTTCTAAGAATGTTTACTGTGCGCACTTGGTCCTTACTCCATTTTCGTTTCTTCTACCAACCTGTGTTGTTCTCTTCGTTGCGTTCAAGTGCTGCTTTAATTATCCTCTCCTGATATTACCATTATCTCGTATCGATAAATCATATCTTTTACGTCATAATCTAATGTAATGTAATTTATTTTCGAATCTAAAGTGTAACCAAGTAATGTGCAATATAATCTAAAGTAGTATAGCCTTATATAGTCTATAGATGCAAGCCTATTTTGTGCATTAGACCTATATCGATAGCTAATCTATTCTAGCCATAATCAGTTCTAGCTTCATTCTAGACAATCGATTAGAATTTGATCTAATCGAAATCTCATCTAATTTAATTACTACTGTATAATTAAATCATGCCTACCAATCATGACGCAGAAGAAATGAATCGTTGATCTTATCACATGAGAGTATGATGAGACTACTGGAATTGACTTCGCCTACTAACCTAGGCCTAAATCTGGGATAGGCCATTTAGGAACTTAAGTTCAATCGTAATTCGTATACTAGGTTATTAACAATTAGCCTAACATCAAACAGTTCGATACACAGAAATCATTGTAACTTAAGTGGCCTATTTTTATTGAAAAAAAGCATTGACGCGAAAACATTTTCATCATTTCTCTAATCAGTGACCAGAAGTCTACGAGAATCACCAGATTTGCCTGCGAGATCAGTGATCATATCACCAGCAGGCCTAGAAATGAATAGACCTATCTTTGTTCTCTTTAATTACATTTTTACAGCAATAATTATTTGTGTCTTATTATAGGCCTACAGTGCCATTTTGCTTATACCGTATTAGGCCTACTCCTAATATTTTTTTATTGACTTATGAAATTGTCTTTTCCAGTAAGTTAAAACCTCCTTAATTCTTCGTCCGATTTACATACTGTACCATCACGCTATAAATGATCATTGCCAACGTTCGTCTAATTATTTTAGTTTCAAAAATGTCCGCTGAAGAATGGGCTCGTCTGCGGGAGGAACTTCAGACGATGATAAAACAGCAAACGCATCGTGCAACTTAAACAACGTAGGCTACGTCTGTTATGATAACTCACTCGTCGTCATCGTCATATCGTGGTCACCAGAGCAAAGCCAGAATTGTACTGTTGGAACCAGATCATACATGCATGTTTAATTTGTTTAGTCTATGTTGTTATACATACATACATGTAGGCCTATACATGTATTTTAGTTAAATTATAGTAGTAGTAGGCCCTATGATCAGTGATAATTGTCTTGAAACTCTGCCACTGGTTGGCAGTGGTTGCACTCTGGCAGTGACCGATTGACCGGCTCAAACTAACTCTATCAATATGTAAAAAATTGTTTTCAAATCGATCGCATGATCAGCTAATTCTTTTGCGCCACCACTTCGGATGAGAGATTATACAAATATGCAGAGACTATACAAATATGCAGAGATTATACAAATATGCAGAGATTATACAAATATGCAGAGATTATACAAATATGCAGAGATTATACAAATATGCAGAGATTATACAAATATGCAGAGTAGGATTATCTAATTAAACAATCACGGCTTACGACAATCCGAATGCAATCCGAAGATCTGCTTCTGTCTTCTTTCGTCTTTATATATAGGCCTACATGTGTATCTTCATAGTTCATGTCTTTGCTTCGATCTGGCCTTCACTATTTCATTCCGTCTTTGTTGGCCTTTACCTTAAGCTCACCTAATCCATCGGCATGCAGTTAATCTAAGTGCCGTTTTATTACCCCCGTCGCCCACTATTCTTCCACATCTCCATGTTCATGTTTGAATATGGATCTGTCTGTCTGTCTGTCTGTCCGTCTGTCTGTCTGTTTGTCTGTCCGTCTGTCTGTCTGTTTGTCTGTCTGTTTGTCTGTCTGTCTGTCTGTTTGTTTGTCTGTCTGTCATTCAGCAGCTAATGGTACTTTTCTTCATCTACTATTCTGACATGCACAAGTCTTGCCACTAAATGCCTATAACATATCCAGCGTCCACCCATCTTTGCTGCCTCCCTTTACCCGTTCCTCTCTTCTGACCCTCTTTATCATTTTGATCATCATCATGTGAGAACGGTCATGACTCAGTCCCCCACCATTGTCTGTATTGTGCAATCAACTTCCACATTGGTTCGCACCACCATAATTAATTTATAATAATTATCCACTACCTGTAGCCTACATCCTTCGCCGCCTCAAAGCATGTCTATTCTAGCGAACTTTCGCAATGGTAGGCTTATAATTATGCACTGTGAGAGTCGCTTTATAAATCTGTAATTGCAATACAATATTTCCCCCTATTGCCCTGAAGTTTTTGTCTCCTAAAATTTACCGTGCTGTTGATACTGCATTGTTTCAGATAGACCTAAGGTGCGCTCAGCTTCGTGACAAGAACAACTACAACACGAAGTGAAGCATCTCAACTCGATTTGCCAGTCTCATATATTGCTCTTTATTCTGCATGATTAATGCTTTCGGCTTAATATGACAATTTTATAGTGTTTAAACATTCTAGATCTTTATGTTCTTTATGTTTTTAGACGGAATTGAACAGTAGGCCTTAAGTAGGCAAGAACTAAAATAAAAAATAAGATCGACAAAGGAATTGATAAAGAAAGTGTGAAAACGTAACCTACCAGACATGATCTTTTCAAATACATAATGTGTGAGTAAGGTATGTTCAGGGCTGTTTTTATCGTATCCTGGTTAGAGATCATCCAGTTGCGTTGAAAGATGGAAAGAATGGTTGAGAGAGAGACTCAGAGAGAGATAGTTTAGAGCTTTTGTAATAATATGTTTATTGTACTAACTTATTGTATAGTAGGACCTTAAATTAAATTGCATACAGAAATGTCTTGTTTTCGCTTTTCTTCTGTTCTTAGAGCCCCTCCATGAGGACTGCTCAGCGGTGCTCCCAGTCAAACCACGGCTAAAATAAGAATTTGAACAACTCACTGAATGTGGGAGATAGCTGTAGGCCTAACACTATTTTTTACATATAAGCTTACTATATCTTGCTGCAGAGCGCCGCTATGCATTCATGGCATCATAGGCCGTCTTTTATGTGTGACCTGTGAAGATCTAAAACCTGTTGGCATTGCTTAGAGAATCAGACGTGCGCTTTTATTATAATTCTGAGGGACTGGGCCCCAAAGGTTTTTGTTCAAACGTTTATGTAAGGGAATGGATCGGCTTTATGATCTTAGTTCTCTTATCGATCTGAACCAGGCCAACATAACCACAGAAACATTTATGGTTTTACGAAATTTAATCACCCATAAGATGAAATATTTTCAAAATGTTCTAAATCCTCCACTGCAGAGAGGAGTAGGGCGACTGTGATAAGAGCATCTATGGTTGTAGTGGAGCACGACACTATGACACTATAATGTCTTAGAATAGGTTAATGATGAACACTTTATTATATATTACAAGGAGGAAGAACAAGCAAACGAAAGAAGAAAAAACGAGAAAAGGAAGAAAAACGCAGCGCAATTAATTATGATAGAAGTCTACAGAAGATCAACTCAGTGTACACCGGTCATCAAACTCAATACACATTAGTAGGCCTGGTCTACTTTTGAGCAAAGGCGCTATGCAAAGCAGTCAGTACCGGTAGTAGGCTATATGTCGTCATCCATAAAGGAGAAAGTATGTGTGTATGTTTGTCCAGAATGAACACCCGCAGTTTCGCAGCTATTGACCTGAAAACTTGCACATAGACAGAGGGCCATGTGCACCAAAACCACTCAGGTTAACCAATCTCTCTCACCCTGGGTGGCGGGGTGGGGAGAAAAACTAAAATTTCACTAATAAAAAACCACTCCATTTCCACACCGTGTCCACATTTTTGCAACTATTCACCTGAAAACTTACACATAATATGTGTAAGTTTTCAGGTGAATAGTTGTAAATATTGTTTGCATATATTATATGCAAACAATATTTAAGGCCACCAGGAATCCAGGATCACCCCGGCCCAGGCTGCCCTGCAGCGCCCGACCCCGCTCGACACTTCTGCGAAGAACCAAAATTTCGAGCGACGCCGATTCGGCCACGGATTCGTACCTATATAGTCACCTCAAACCGGCCACACCTCGCCCCAATTCCTACCCTTGGGGCGGGTGTGCGAAAAACGCAATGTTCCCGAGCAACTCAGGGTACCCCAAGGCAACTAGCCTAGTTATCTGATAAGTACGTCCACGGCAGAGTTTGAACAGCAACAACGTCTGTAGACTATAATATATCAAATGGATTTGTAAGCTTATAACCTACATTCTTATAACGACGCACTTTCGCCAGAAGAACTGGCCAGTCCATTAACGAAACTTTTAGCACTTTCCAATTTCTTAAACGTAGACTAAAGTTGAGACGATAGGCCTATACAGGCTCTATACAGAATTCCAGCAAATCATGTCGCTAAACTTTTTATTTACTAATAATACTATTATTGTCTTTTAAATGCGCTACAAAAATGTTCAAATGCAGTTGTAATCAGGGTCAACTTTGTCCTTACACACGCAGTGGTATTACGGTTCTATATTTTACTATCATGCGTTTATTTGTTCCAGTGAGCCTTATCTCAGCATCGGTAAATTCTAAATTAATTAATCCAGCATCGATGTAGGTTATACGGTTGAGATTGCAAGCTGTCACAAAATAATATACTATGTAGCCTATTAGCCTAAGTATCAAAGTTAATTCAAAGAGATTCGTGTTACTTTCTTTCAATTTGCGATAAATTGATTTAAAACATCTTCTTTATTAATAGTCTATCTTAAATTTTCATACGCTGATGTTTGATGATAAGGTGTTTTATATGTACCGAAAGTCTCAGGATATGAGAGGAAGGGAAGTCAGGCCTACGTGTTGTTCAACGTAGTATTTTCTTCTACATGTAGAGTAATGTATAGTTGCTGGCTCTGCTCGACCACACAAGTTGTGAGCCCTTAAAAGATTTCAACTAGGCTTATAGTGACTAGTGTTATTTTCACCAACATGTGCAGCTCTGCTCGACCATGCGCTATGCCTTTACCATATTTAATTCTAACTGTTGAAACAAAACATTCAATTAGCATAATAAACCATTGCAGGCTGCAGCCATAGTTACATGACAGTGTCAAATTCGACGCAGACTAATCTTCTAGACTTATAAACTTCTAAAGAATCTATATTATTACTTACGGCCTATAGCTACCATAATTATCATGAAACTCTTAAGTATACTTGCATTCAAAAGTACTGCGTAAGCTACTTGTCACTTTGATTTAATGAACAACTGTCATTGTAATTTTCATCATGATCGTCGTCGTGATCATCATCATGATCATCATCATGATCATCGTCGTCGTCGTCGTCGTCGTCATCGTCATCGTTATCGTCATCGTCATCGTCATCGTCATCGTCATCGTCATCGTCATCGTCATCATCATCATCATCATCATCATCATCATCATCATCATCATCATCATCATCATCATCATCATCATCATCATCATCATCATCATCATCATCATCATCATCATCATCATCATCATCATCATCATCATCATACCCTACACCACCACGTCCTACATAGGCCTACATGTACAATGTACATGTCATACATGTATATGCATACATACACACACACATACATGCATACATATATATATATAATATTAATAGGCCTAATAATACATACATACATGCATACATACACACATACATACATACATACATACATACATACATACATACATACATACATACATACATACATACATACATACATACATACATACATACATACCTACATACATACATACATACATACATACATACATACATACATACATACATACATACATACATACATACATACACACACATACATACATACATACATACATACATACATACATACATACATACATACATACATACATACATACATACCTACATACATACATACATACATACATACATACATACATACATACATACATACATACATACATACATACATACATACATACATACATACATACATACATACATGCATGCATGCATGCATGCATACATTCAAATATATGTAATATATATAGGCAAAGGTTCTACCCGTTTGTGTTTGTGTGTGTCTAAAAACGAAATGCACGTGTGGTCGACAGTTGTCCTAATAATGCTTCCCAAACATGGACATTGGACATATACATGCACGTAATTGCCTAATTGCTGAGACATATATGAATCAGGTTATGGGCGGCTATGCCTATCTATAGGCTTCGACTGTGGTCCAATTTAACCCGTTTCTAGGTATATCGACTTCATGATACATGCTGACTCCTTCTAATGTAAATCTGTCGACTTCGCAAACATCGGTTTGTTCGAATGTTAAGTTGATCAGTTGCCTTGTAAGGGAATTTACGCAAAGATGACAAAAATCTATTATTAGCCTATAGTTTGTTTGCAATCACACCTGACCAACGACCTACATGAATGTAGACCAGCATTAAATTATGTCTATGCTGTAGACCTATCTGGTGTGACGGCCTGTCCTGTCCATATAAGGCACGCAGAACATTGAGCGCTAAAATCTACGATGCACGCACACGTGGGCGTCAACGACAGCTTATATAGCACAAGCATCAGAGAAGGTGAATGCAAGATTGCAGGACGCTTCACTACAGTGTAGGCTAAACATTATTTCGTGACATTCTAAACGGCGTTCAGTTCAGGAATACAATTATTCGAACAAATTGCTTAGTATCTGAAGATTGAAGTGTAAATCAAGAAGTTACATTATGGCGAACTGCAGCATAGCAATGCGAATAAACGACGATGTCGTCAGCGAATTCAACAACATAAAGATGAAGCACAGATACCAATTCATTCAGTTGAAACTGGCCGACGATCTGCAAGCGATTGAAGTGGAGAAGGTGGTCGAATCCTGTTCATACGAAGACTTCTTGCGTCAGTTGCCCAACGACGACTGTCGATATGTCATCTACGATTTCCACTATGACGTCGTCGGACACTCCGGAAGAAGGAATCAACTGATATTCATTCCTTGGTTGGTTGATTTCGCAGATCAAATTTATTTATTTCATTTATTGATTTCTCCATTTCTATAGCACCCCTTCAAGCTCACTATTCAGAGGCGCTCCCGACTATAGCGCGGACACTGTATCGTAGTTTCATGCCGAAGTGCCCAAGCAATTGCGAGTGAAGGACTTGCTCAAGGTCCTAGGCCTACTTGAGGTGGATTCGGTTCCAAGGCACCGACACCTCCACTGCACCACCGCGCGTCACAAACACAATGCATGAAATTCGTACGTATTGTATTTCATTGTTGACCCCACTGTGTTTAGGAGAACCCGTCGTGCATAGTCCTAACGTGGAAATAGTTCGTGTCACGTCTAAGCTTATATATTATAGGGCCTACGAATGCTACGATGCATCAGTTTAATATTTTAATGTTAGGAATCATAGATAGGCCTACATTAGTTTTGCATTTCGATGTAGCTGTGTTGTAGGTCTACCATCAGGCCTAAGCCTAGTGTAACCCGCCTCGCAGTTGCAATCATTCTATTATAATGTGTTTTGATGAAACCAATAATGTGTGTATTAGCAAAAGTTCACCAATAATTACTTTACTTCCGTTGGGCTGTTCAGCTGGTTATTTTGAGTCCACTTAAGTTTTCGACGTGATTAGTCGACCAATTAAATAAGCTTAATCACTTCGAACGAAGTCTGGCAGCCATGTCGTCCATCCATTGTTTTCTTGCAGACTAGAATTGGCCTTACTGGGGATCGATTCCTTACCCAAGAAGACCAAAATGTGTGCAAATGGTCAAATCGTATACCGGTATAGGCCTAATATTACAATTGGGTCTAACATGATTCATTTTGTATACTGCTCTAATGCACTTGAAGTTGCCTAGGCCTATATGGTCTACTAAAATAGCCTACATGTAAGTTACGCTTAGGCCTAAATATATTGTGCTTAACATTAGAAAGATTGACGTAGGCATTACGTGCACGTTTATGATGTTTGGTGTTTGAATAATTATTCGTCCGCAGGTGTCCAGAAACTTCGAACGTCAAGTCGCGGATGTTGTACGCCGCCAGTCGAGTGGCACTGCGACGGAAGTTGGTTGGAATAGGTCCAGAGATCCAGGCTTCAAATGCATCGGATCTCAATGAGAAAGACATCGAAGAGGCACTGCGTAAGAAAATCGTCAAGTAGCCTAACTTGATGGAATGGAAGGACAGTCATCAAAACACGCACGCTGAACAACTGCATAAATGCTTTTCTGATTAAGAACTTATGTTTATTCACAGACATCACTATATTTCCTTTTGGACACGTTCACATATCCTCGTTTAGAATATAGCCTATATTTAATAAATAAATTGTTTCGAATGTCTACCAGTATGTTTTCTCTTTGAGTTTGGGCTTAATTTATGGTCTTTTCAGTCTCCAGTAATCAATAATATTAGGCTACGTATTGGATTTAGATCTAACTCCTTAGGCCTACATGACCTCTGACCCACGCGCTGTTTGACCCTAAGTCCATCAGCTGAGAGCATTCAATAAGATTTTGGTCTTGAACCGCATTTGCTTATGCCCTAGAGCCCTAGGCGGCTAGGTCTGTAGTGAGTTTTGGGCGGTTCATAAATGACGACAGTGATTTGGGACGATTTTGACCCCTCGTCACATAAAGCTCGGACACCCACCCCCGAAAAAACCAGATGTCCAGGATGTTATGCATTTTTTAAAATTATCGACTCAAATGTGTTTCCCCTCCTCTAGGTGCGTGACGTCATTTATGGACGATCCCTTTTGTTATCCGATCAAAAGCGCGACTTCGAAAGGGCGCGGGACCATGATTGGGCAATGGGGTGTTAAATTAGCATCAGCACTCATGGGCGGAGACTCCAGGGAAAGGTCCCCAAAGCATGTGAATGGGGTTGGAGATGCTTAGGCCTACATGTATATCCCAAAGTATTTATGATATATATATAATAGTATCACACAAGTTATCTATACAGCATCCTGGTGATAAATCTCATTACAATTAAAGAATCGCGGCGTTTTGTACTTTTATTGTATTGTATTAATGTATTATTTACGACAATTTCAATAGCGTATTCAGTAGGAAGCTGTGTACATCTAGGATGCTTTTGTGCTTACACACATGCTGTCAACTGACTGTGTTTATGTCTTCCGTGTATATAATGTGTCATGGTCTTCATGAGGGAGCGTTTTTTGGACTTTAAGCCTCAGTCATCTAAAGATCAGGTCAGAGCATAGACAGAATGCCATAGTTCGGTTCCTGTGTCGCTGTACGTTGGCCCACACGTGTATAATGTAGGTCTACTATCATCGGTGTGACAGAGCGCATTTCCTCTTTCTCAAGTTATGGTATAGGCCTATTGGCAAAAGGACTATTTTTAGTGATGACTACAGCCGAAAGTTTGATCACGAACCGTTTGACTTTTGAAATTAGGCGTAAAGTAAATTCATATGCGTAGACTAAGTGCTGGCAGTTAATATTGATCTGGAAAAATATAAGATTGACTGTAATCAATTATAAACAGAGAAACTCTATCGCCACAGCCTCTGAAAGCCCCGGATTATATTATAGAAGAACTAGATTAGAACTCTACCATCAACTGTTCTCTTGTGTGAATGAACTAAGGTGACGCAAGGTCCTGTTCTTATGACTTTTGATCTGAAGCACTGGTGATTTAGACAATAGACCTACACGAGACTATCATAATGATACAAATGATAACGATAGCGGTGAACGATGAATGATGATGACGATGATAATGTCAATACCGTAATGGTCATGGCGATGATGATGATGATAACGATGACGACGATGACGATGGTGATAGTGAAACGATTATGGTAGTCAAGACGATGATGGCGGTATAGTCACGCTGCTGATGTGATGGTGTTTGGTGATGACGATGTTGAAGCTGATGCTCTTGCTAAGGCGGACAATGGTACTCTGTATAGTTGGCAGCACAGATCGTGCGATGCAACGAAGAGGTATACGCCTTACTTTTCTGGACCAAGATCATCTGGCATCTGGTTGAACACAGACGTCAACAAACAGTCCATTGACCAAAGATAACGGAGCATCGAAGTCGACGACGGGAAAAGTAAACAACTATAAACAGAAGCTGGAGAGGAAGAAAAGTGACAGAGACCGATCGATGTGGGAGTTCAGTTCACGCGTCTCATGGTATAAAGAGGAGCGAAAAGACGAGTATATGCTGTCGCAGAAGTAGAGTATATACGCAATGGAGTTCCTCGTCGTCGTCGTCACCGTCTTCATCTATCTCGGTTACTTGCATGGTCAGGATGCAGTTGCAGGATCGAGGATCATAATGTCCGCTCCGTCGATCCCGAGCCACGTCATGGTTCAATCCGCCGTAGCGTCAGAATTGATCAGCCGGGGACATGACGTGTACATGGTCGTAGGGTCGCGCATGGACAAACAGGAGAGGTTAGAGAGGCTTGGCATTAAGCTTTTGTACTATCACGTGCCAGAAGACGCTGAGTTTGGACTGAGCGCCGATTACGATAAGACGATGTCGCAGAACGTCTTCAGTCAAGGCTTTCCTGAATATTCGGCATCGTTGTCAGTCACCCGCGACTGTTCGCTAATGATGCATGACGAATCGTTCAAGCGCAACGCCAAAGAACTGAGATTCGATCTGGCGATCATTGGACCGTTCGTCTACGCTCCGTGCAACCTCATACTCGCTCGGTATTTGAAGGTACCTTTCGTTTCCATGGCAACCTTTCTGCTGCCATGGGAACTGAGGATTCCAGCTCTGCCGTCCTTCTATCGTATCCTCGGATGGTATCCAATCGTAGATGGGACGACGTTCACAGGTAGGGTGGCGAATCTGGTCTACTACATTTGGGCTGAGACGTCTCTGTATGTTCCAGGGCCTCACAACACAACCCTTCTCGAGCAGTATGCTCCTGAGTTACACTCATGGAAGGAACTCATTCGGAAGTCGGAACTGATCCTCACGGATGTCGATCACCACATGGGAATCCCAATGCCAACCTTTCCATATCTTGTTACGGTGCCAGGACTGTCCGCCAGACCGGCCAAAGGTCTGGAAGCGAAGTTGGAAGCTCTGTTCAATGAAAACAAGTACGGGGTTGTTGTGATGAGCTTTGGTTCTATGTTGCACTACATACCGAATGACACGATCAAGATATTACTGGAAGCCTTCTCACGTCTGAAGCAGACTGTAGTTGCTCGCATGGAACCCCCTACCGACGGGACCATCGTTCCGAAGAACGTGAAGCTGTTCTCGTGGCTGCCACAGAACGATCTGCTTGGCCACACGAATACCAGACTCTTCATCACACACTGTGGCAACAGTGGACAACATGAGTTCCTCTACCACGGTGTTCCCTTCGTCGGGCTTCCTCTGTTCTCCGATCAAGCCATGAACTGTCATCTGGCTCAACAGAGAGGTTACGGTATCAAGCTGAACAGCTTCAAGTTGACGTCCGAAGAGTTATATCTCGCCATCGAAGAGGTCCTGACGAATGAAAACTACACGAAGGCGATCAAGATGGCGTCCGAGAGATTCCGAGATGAACCGATGACGGGTCGTCAGAAGGCGGCTCACTGGATCGAGCACGTGATCAAATATGGCGGCAGTCACCTGCGTTCAAAGTCTCTGGATCTGCCGTTCTACCAGTTCCTGATGCTGGATGTTCTCGGAGTGCTGGTGATTTTAAGCTTAACCGTTCTCCTACTCATCAAATATCTGACGGGGTTTGTGCTGCAGAAAATCTGGTACAAGAAATCGGAAATGATGGAAATGATAAGAAACGGAGTAGGCCTAAGCAACGGAAGCAATCATAACTCGCAGAAAGTGAAACTTCCTTAATTCCGAGGTGGTTGTTGCCAAAATGGAACTAAACGATTAATTCACAAAGCTCCATGCATGTCAATCCAATGACCAACCTCTGTCAATCTGTCACGTCTTTAGAAGAGCCTATAATTTATATTATGCCACACTCGATCCTCCTTCGCCTTCGACAACATCTCTTCGTAAAGGAAATTCTTCTTCCCGCAGTTGTCTGATGCCAATCAGTTATCATGGATCACGAATTGATATCATGTTACTGAACAGTGAACACTTTGTATCGACGCAATGCTAATTATGAATTAATGGGCGCACAGTCTGTCCATAGCTTTAATTTAATTAACGGGTCTTTAGGAACTTGGAGTTTACAATTACAATAGCCTTTATGGTGCGGACAGGGATCTAGCCCGGAACAAATTCGGGGGATCTCCAATGGGTATGGGCGACAATTAGTTTTCACAATTAAGTTTGAATATTTCTTAAATTGTTTTATTTCGTATGATTTTAAAATGTATGCGCGCCCATAGATGCGGTCTTATTCATAAAGCCCCACTTTCGCTGTTCTCTTTCCAGGTTTCAGCCCATTTTGTTAACGTTGGACCCGTACATTGACCACAACTTTAACAGGCAAAGGCTATATACATTACATATAGCACACTTTCCTATTAGCCTATATAAGCACTATTATAATAAAAATAGGTCTTTATATATAATAATGTCATAGGCCTATAGTCCTGGGCATGACGTTAAACTGCATCCATCCTCTGCCACAGGGAACCAACAAAGTCCCTGTGCCGGTCCTAAGCCCGGACAAAATGAGGAAGGTTTGCCAGATGGGTGGCGATACTCTGGCAGTAAAAAACCAAGACGATTGTAATCCGCCAAAACCACGACACAAGTGACATGGCTACCCAGATGCTTCAAGGTGTCATGATGTGAAGCAGACATGCACAGGTCGGTCAGGACAGACTGGTGGAGAGAGTCGGGGGAGAGAGCGTGGGACACAACGGGCATTGACCCACGTTGTCCTTCATGCCTCTTTTTCACGATTCTCTTCAATCGGACAATGTGGTCTAGATGCTCCAAGATGTTAATGGTATGGAGCAGACCTGCTGACCGGACAAGTTGAGGCTGGGCAGCATGACGCGAGACAGACTCAGACAGAGAGTGGCGTCGGACTCTAACGGGCATTGAGCCCTATGATATTGATGATGATGATGATGATGATGATGATAGGCCTACAAGGCCCTACATAGGCTATAATGGACGACCCGCCAACAAGACATAGGGCCTATAGTTATTATATCTTTTGCATGCTTGCACCATTCACAGTTTGACGTACCGTAGGCTAAGCTTAGGTCGATACAATCTTATCGCCTGAGACGCCATATTATATTCAGTTACCGCTACATAATAGATCAAGCACTTTAAACTTGGCTGGGCTGGGTGTGCCCATGAGTAGGTTTCAGAGCTGAAAAAACCAGAATTGTACCTGAGAACAAAATAATATGGTTCGCAAAAAATGAAAGTTGCTGACAAAGAACGTTGTTTTTTGTCCACGTAAAACAACACTGATGCAACAGGAGCGTATACCTGCAGCTCTTAGAAAGTGGGATGGGTAGGAAAAATTGCGATGACTATAGGAGTCCAGGACACCATTGCCCGACCCTCCCCTATATCCAAATGAAAACTCAACGGATCTGAGCAAATTGTGTGGGTCGCATCTTTTCAGAGTGGGGCTTTTCAACTACCCCCAAACCACCCCGTGGCGACGCCACTGTGAGACAGACTAAGGCCTACCAGTAACATGTGTTTATCTTACTGCGCCACATGTAAAGGGTAAAGGTAAAGATTGCATCCTGGACCTACCGCGGCACTTAGTAGACCTAGTACCTGTTTCTTGGATGTTTAGTTTATGAACAAAGTTCTCGAATTCCCTGCGGTCGATCTGCAGGCCACAGCCGAGGTGGCGAAAAATAAGGCAAAATCATCTCGAAGATTGCGGAAAGAATTTGTCCGAGACAAGACGTACTTTGGATCCAACAAGACTGATAAACTCTGGTGGAATCCACTTAGCGGCACCATAGCCTGCTATCGACTTCCACTGTTATCAGGTTTTTGTCCCAGTTTCTGATCTTCGACTTTGTAACCGTACTGGTGGCCTGGTGGGTTCAGCTTTTGCTACGTTAAATCAGGCAAAAGTTCTGGTTAGGGAATTTCTATGACACTTTGCTGCTCAAGTCAAATGTCCTCAAAGCTGACGCCTGCATGTCCAATGCATTCACGCTCTTACAATTTAACGCTGGAAACTTAGAACAGTTGAGGAAAATGTCTGAATTTAAAAGTATGGTTACTGACTTACTGTAGCCATAGCTAGGCCTACTCGGAAGTAGGCCTAATTTCGATTCAAATTAGTTCTCATTCTTGAGCAGACAATAATAGCGTATACACATTAGTGTTTTATCTCGCAGAATAAAGGTGTGCAGACATGACATATTGAATCTAGCACAATTTTAAAGACATAGGCCAACTTTGGTAGTTCATTGCACGTAGCACTATTACTTAAGACTTAGTCTCAATAGAATGAGCATTGTTCTACGTGAAAATTTCATGCCCTCGATATTGAGACAAGCGTAGGCTACAAGCGCACAAGCGCCAGTAAAACTTGTTTCGTGAAACGACTTAAAAGATGCAGATTTTTTATGTGCATGAAATGAGCGAGCTGCACTTTATTTTCAGAGGGTCATGCATTGGTTCTAAAGAGCCCATAGACCTAGCAAGCAAACTTATAGGCAGAGACGGATTAAGGGGCTAATTTGGCCATATGCCCTCCATTCAGAATGTGCACAGGACGTAACCCCCGTTATGTTTCAAGAAGCTTTCAACTGATGCTGTGGGAAAAGGTGAAAGAAAAAAGTACAACACCAGTGTCCAAATATCTTAGCACTGGTAGGTCTGCCACCTATCTGCACGACATTTCGACTAGATGACTAAAAAAGGTAATCTGCAGCTATTTTGGCAGAAGAAAGTAGATATATTTTCAAGAGATTTCGAGGAAATGACTTTTTAAAAAGGTCATCAGTTTTTTCGGCCAAATATCAACGAAATTTTTCCGTACCGGTACCCAAGGCCAAAAATTTCGGCCCCTTTTCGAAAATTTCTGTTTCCGCCCCTGAACTTAGGCTACTACAGATCGACTAGCATGAGTCGTGCTTGGAAACAAGAACCACGTGGCGTCCCTTCAACACTTTAAAGACGTGCATGGTTATTTGCTGTTGAAGTGTTAAAGAAACAGCGCCTGCATGCACTGTGAAGAATGTAGGAAATAGGAATCAGACCAAACAAGACAATGCAATATTGTAAAATTCGAAAGGCAATGTCGGCGATCATGATGTCGCTAAAGCCAATACAGGAAAACTGAAAATGACCTATAAGCCTAGGCCTAATAGTGCAGCTGGCTTTCTCATGAGCGCAGTCTGCGCAGACCAATTATAGGCTACGGTTGCTTCACACGTGTACCGGTACGTAGGTTTATAGGCCATACTACCGAAATAGATGTAGGCCTATCATGGGCTTTCGATAATATTGCTGATGACTGGAGGAGCGTCGTATAACTATGGCAAATTGATACTCGAATTAAACGATTTTTACATCGTAGAAATGTAGGGCATAGGCCCAGTGGCGGATCCAGAACTGTTCCAGGGGGGGGGGGCAAAATCTTTTATCTTAGGATGGGACAGGAAATTTTTTTCCCGAAATTTCGTTGCTCGTCGACGGTCGACCCAAAAATAGTGATCGGTCTTTGGCTGAGAAAAAAAGTACTTTTCATCCGCCAAAAAAGTTGATGACCCTTTTTTTAGTCATCGATCTTTTGGCTGACGAAAAAAATTACTTTTTCATCCGCCAAAAGAGTTGATGACCTTTTTTAGTGTCCTCCACTTGAAAACCGAATGGGGGGGGCACGTCCCAATCCCATACAATTTTCAGAAAAGGGGGGCAATTAATATACCGCTACATCCCCATATTCGTATTGCTACTTTCAGACCAAATGAGGGGCCACCTCCCATGGCAGTTTTAAATGGGTGGGGCCATGGCCGGATTGGCCCCCTGGATCCGCCCCTGCATATAGGCCTACGCATAATTTATTTGAAAGCATACGAACGGTCTCAAAGCCTTGCAATGCTGGCATACATGTACATGTAACTATATATAGCCTACATGTATGCTGCTATCAACTAAACTGCAGTCTGTAGCCGGTGTTTCTCGATAACGCGGCGCATCGATTCAACATTTTTCATGCAAGAAATCATTTTGGAAGATGGTTTTGGAGCAATGACAATTAAACGAAGTCGTTTACACGTACGGCATGCTATGTCTTAGCAAAATGCAATTGACTGCGTGCATGAATAGGCCCTACGTAGGCCTAGAGCTAGTTTTGACGCATATAGGCCTAGACGACCATAATAAGCGACTATACCCAATGAATAAATGAATAGGCCTATCGGTATTACTTACTTTGGGACACAGTGTTAATTGTAAGGGTATGTTCGGTGCCTTAATTGGAGCCTGAAAGATGCGGGTTCGATTCCACCTCCAATCGCCGCGTATGGACCTTGCATGAGCAAGTCCTTCACTTGCAGTTGCTCATGCGCTTCGGCGTGAAACTCCGATTCAGTGCGGCTGCGTTGCAGTTGGGAGCGCCTCTGAGTAGAATCTTGAATGGGCACTCTAACAATATAGCCTACATGTAGGTGCTGGTGCTTGTACATAACCTACAATACCTACACACTTTAAAGCTATTCATATATACACAACCTCATCACGGATCGGCGGCATGTTTGACATACAAGTAGGCCTATCAGGCTATCTGTGAGTCTATCAATTCTGTTGTGTATTCGATCTATTATGATAAGCAGATCTTCGCTATGATAATAAATAATAAATAATAAATAATAAATGATAATGGTTGATTTCGTTGCCGTTGATCACTGTCTAGCTTTCTTATTACGAAGTAAGAAGTTGTAGAGATTTTCCGCTTTTGTTTCTGTGGGGGGGCCTGAGTCACATTTAAGGGGCTTATCCCTCCTCTAGGCCTATCCCTTTCGGTGCTGTACAACGTAGAATAAGAGCATGCAAATTAAGTCCCGCTCATTATCCGAACCGCTTCGACAGCATTAAAAGGGAGACAATGGGTGTAAGCCTGGACGTCGTCAGCATAAGCCTGTAACGATCGTGGAAATTGCGATCGTTAATTATAAATTTGCGGCCTAAACGATTTGCGGCCTAGATTCGCGGCCTTGCTAAATTTGCGAGCGGTCCTCGGAGTTTAACCCCTTTTTGGAACTGACCGCCGGAGCAGTAATCCTTTTTAGCGGAGAATATTGCATTGCGACACGCTATTTTTAGATCGGCGGCAACGCAACCGTTTTGATTGGACCTCCTCGGTCACGGGACTATCACGAGTCACGTGACGTCGTCTCTGGTTGGCTGGAAACAGCTAGATCGGCAGACGGAGGAAAGGTTTCGAGGGTGCAACATCTCCGTGCTCGTGCCGACGAAATTGTTGATAAAAATAAGAAGAATTCTGACAGAAATTTCATTGAAATAATTCGTTTAATAATTCAACGGACGAACGAGAAATTGAAGACACTTCTGGTTAAGACCGTAGAGTCTGGAGGAAGTTTTTACGCTAAATTGTCGACGAAATAGAACTGAAATTCTTCCGTGGTAAATTCTCTGATAGACGATCCCTTGTGACCGCCATTGTCGTCATTGCCGACCGCTGCGATAACCATTACTGGAGGGGTAGAGAAGTATCACTGTGGTTTTTATCTGTCTCCTTAACCGAGAAAATTGAATAAGTGTAATCTGTGAATAATACTTTGGCTGTGTGCAGTGTTGATAGATAATTAGCAACGAATGGATCGTCTGCAATAATTAATTAGATAATTGATTGAGTATAAATTGATTAGATAATAGTGAACAATTCTTTCAGCAGAGAAACGCGACTGTAAAACTGATATAAGATTTAACCTTCATAAGCCTAAAGTGTTTTACTTACATAATCAGAGTAAAGTTAGAACATGTATTAGAAACGTGTAATAATTAAGTCGTGTAGTTAAATCTGACGGAACAGACTCTGAATAGTGAATATTGTACAGCGTTCGAGAACGTCGCTTTTAATTTCAACTATTGTTAAACATCGACAAAGTTTGTCAACTGCAATTAAGATACGTTTGCTTAATTAAATAATCTAAACGAGTATTGAATAACTTTGACTTAAGATAACCCTGAAATGTCCGAGATATCTTATGAAGACGAGGTGGAGGAGAATAGGGAAGAGAATGAGGAAGGAGAAACCCCGGATGATAATGACCCCGAGGGGATGAGTAAAACAGGAGTCGTTGAACTTCTACAGTCCTTCACAGGCACACTAGCAGAATTTATGGAGCGCCATGATTCTCAAATAGAGCACCTGAATAACGAGATAAGTCAATTGCATGAACGCCCGAGTCAGTTTATCCCTTCTTCGAAGGAAGGTGAGGTAGTTTCGGAACGGCTAAGGGAAGTGGTAACACCACTAAAGGAAAGGGGGATCCAAAAACCTGTTGGAGCGGATTCGAACCCTGACGACCTTTATGCAAATGAAGTCGTTGCTCTCAGACCGAGAGCCGCTGAGATGTATGTCCCTTCCACTCGAGCTATCCTTGGTACCTGTGTAAGACAACCCCGGCCTGAAGTGGTGGAAGCTACCCTCCCTTACGGCCAATCAGGAATTGACTCTGCCCTGGCACATACCGTAGAAACTGCTGAGCCTGCTTATTTTGCATTATCTTCGGTTCCCCTCAATTCACGGACGCCGCTCCAACAGCGTGGCACCTCGTTTGGAAACACCTGGCAGTTTCCGAAAATGGGGGTCGCGACAAGTGGTACCAGAAGTGGGGTGAAGCTAAGGGCTGGTATAACAAGTGATACCAGAGTAAGCGGGGTTGAATTGAGTTCGGATACCGAGGGTCCTGCTAAGATAAGCTCAGGTGTAGCAAGTGACATCAGAATTAGTGCAGGTGCTGATGGAAAGAGAATTTTTCTTGGAGAAATAAATGAACTAAATGATCCAGAAAACTTCTATGGCGCCCGACCAAAAGTGATATTTAGCACCAGAGCTACAACTAATGATGCTAATGTAGACACTCAAAGGATGTATGATCATGATATGAGAACTGCATATGAAGGTTTTGATTTTGACTATTACATGCGAAATAAACAAATGCAATTAAGAAATCAATTAACTGAAAAATGTCTATCGGATAGCGAGCATTCTGAAATAAAAGATATGCGGCCTTTGCATAATCTTGTACTCGATTCCCATGCGGTAGCTTTAGGGCAAAATAATGTTAAAGCATGTACTAACTCACGACTGTTAGTTTCAGATAATGGGGATCCATCATCGCTGAGGGAAAATCATCTGGTGCTTCGAGGTGCACATCCCAGTCAGACAACGACAACCATCTCGTGGGCTACCACCTTTTCCCCTTCGTCGCTCAACGTCATGGCTTCCGAAAAACCTTTCCTGCCCTCTGGCGTCGCTCCACGAATATCTACGCTCACCCTTCCTTCCGGTCAGCCGCTCATGTCGACACCGAACCTGTCGTCGGAAACCCACGTGACACAAAGCTGCGAATATCAACGGTGGAAGGCAAGTCAACCTTCGTACATGCCTTACACGCCATATCAGCATCTGGTCGCTGATCCAACCGCTCATGGTGAACAGATTTCGACGCTGAATAAATCTGTGCAATCGTCAGCGACACAAACAGTTCCGATAAACGCTGTGGTGAAATCGAACAGTGCTACTGCTGTGAAACTGAACAGTGCAAGCGAAATTAGATCCGATGAGCATCGTAAGAATTTCAATCAAGAAGAACTGCTCCGCCTCCTGCTGCAGACACTCAGAGAACCTCCACAGAATTCATCTACGACAACCGACAATGCAGTCCAAGAAATTGCTAGTGAAAAGAAAGAACCTGCTGGGAAACTACAATCTGAATCTTCAAATTTTCCAGATAGAAGAATGAAATCGCAAATGAAGCTGGACCGCTACAATGGTAAGACGTCGGTGGAAGTATTCCTCAAGAAATTCGAGGTATGCTCGAAGAACAATAGATGGACTGAGGAAGAGAAGCTGGCCCAACTGACCTGTGCCTTGGTTGAACCTGTCGATCAACTGCTACACGAATTTGACTCTGAAGCTTTGGTGACCAGTGCTGATCTGGTCAGTAGGTTGAAACTGCGATACGGAAGCACCGATCAAGCTGCTCTGTATCAAACTAAATTGAACACTCGTCGCCAGAAGGTGGGCGAGGACCTTGGTTCACTGGCTCAAGATATCCGGAAACTGATGATCCTCGCATTTCCGGGACCAACATCAACGCACAGCGAGACCATCGCTATCAGAGCATTCCTGGATGCTCTACGAGATAAAGATCTGGCCCTGAAGGTACGAGAAAGAGAACCAGCCACCTTAGACAACGCCTACAAAATCGCCATGAGACTGGAAGGCTATCGCTGGTCGGATGAAGACGCTGCCGATCGTCGTGATCGTCGTCCTGGGCGCATTTCGAATGTGAAAGAAACCGAACTTGACCTTGACGAAAAGTTGAACCGACTTCAAGAACAGATGACCCGGAAGATGGAAGAAATGCTTCAGAAGTGGTCCCCGCAACCGAATACTACCTCTGCTGATGGACAATTTCGACAGTGGCAACCGCGACGACCGTTTCAACCAAAGGAGAACAATGGCTTCAGAAATCAACCGGGGGATCGCCGTCCAAATAACCGTTTCCAAGGAGAAGCCCGAGACAACAGACGTTGCTACGAGTGTAATCAACCCGGGCACCTCTCTCGAGTTTGCCCTAGCAGGACAGACAACACATGGCAGAGAGAACAAGAACAAGAACCAGAATCGAACACGGTGAACAATGCGAGACATGTGAAGGGACGAAATGACGCCTACCTTTCCGTAACCATAAAAGGTAAACATTTGCTGGGGCTGCTGGACTCGGGGTGTGAAATGACTCTGTGCCCCGCTTCGTTGGTAGACCCTGCCGAAATCCAGCACTCTAAGCAATCCCTGTTAGCAGCAAACGGTTCAGCCATCCGTGTACTCGGCGAAACGAAACTGAAGTTGCAGATTGAAGGCCGACCATTCGAGATACCCTGTTTGGTGACCGAACAGGTTTCCGAACTAATTCTGGGCCTCTCGTGGATGAAGGACGAAAACGTTTTATGGCATGTGGGTCATAACTGGGTTCTGGTGGGGGAGCACAAGTTCTCAGTTCATTGCAAACCTCGCTCCAGACTGTGCAGAAGAATCGTGGTAACTCGTGACCCTCTAGCTGCATCAGATGGTGAGAAGGAGGAAAGAAACTTCGAACGAATTCATCGCCTGGAAGGAACCCATCTTCAGGAAGATGTGGAGAAACGACCGGAATCTGCGACGCCAGAAACTTCCTCTACGGAATCTTCGCTCCAAGTCTCTGCTGCCAAGGTGGTAGCCCAGCATCAACAGGATGGGGATGTGCATACTCCACTCGTCCTCTCCGCTCATCGAGCCGGCGAGAGCGAAAGCACCGGAGTCACCCAGAATCATCTGTCAATTAGTTTAGATTTAGGAGATATGCAAATTGCTGATGTGGTGTTGAATAAAGATGATTGTGTGGCTGTGCAGATTAAACATGTGCAAAATAATTGTGAATTTGCAAGAAGGTTTATACAGCGCTCGAGCCCCAATAGGAACCATGGGTATGGGCCCGTGTGTAGGAGGTAATGTGATGTAATGTGATGGGCTGTTAGTTAAGTTGTTTGTATTTGTTTTGTGTATTTAAATTTTTATGTAGCGCTCACATTAATAGTTATTGTAAATGAAGTATGATTGTGGAAATGCTGATGTGAGTCGCATAATGGCGACGGGGTAGTAGCTTAGAGGTTAGAGTCCCCTCTCTTTTGGTTGATGTATGATGATACACTGTGGTTCAGTATTACTTACGTTTATTGATATGCATATGATAGTCGTGACTATAGACAAGATTGTTTACTTGCGTGTTTCATTGCATTTCTGTTGTTGTTGCCACAGAAAGAAAGGCAACTGTTTTCTATGTACTTTAAAGTTGAATGTGCATGACCATAACAGCTAGTAGGGTATTATTTAGCATGTTGAATTATGAGTAGCTTGAGCTTTGTAGCAGTTAGTGGACACAGTCTTTGGATGTTGACTAGTGAGTTGTATGGGTCGAATGTCTGAAAGGATCTAGTATGTCTGTGTGATGTGTAAGCTCCGAGTAGTTTGTGAGTAAGATAGCTTGTAGACTTGTAAGTAGTCTAATGTCTCCGCAGTCAGTTTAGATTATATGAGAGATGAGACAGATGACCTGGTGTTTAGAGTTGTGAGCTGTAGACGGCCTAGTTTCTTTGGTATGCTTTACTAAGCAGTAAATTCTTTTGTTTACTAGTTAGCGTTACTGTTCTGCTCTGTTGTATTCCGTCCTGTAAGGTAGACGTGGAGAGGTCATAACTTAGGTCAGGGAGAAACCCGTTAGTTTCTTGGGTATGTTTTACTAAACAGTAAATCCCTTTGTTTAACTTGTCTCGGGTGGTCTGCTCTGTTATACTCCGTCTTGGAAGGGGGACGTGGAGAAATTATTGCATAGGTCGAGGATAATGCCGCCCTAGTGCGTATTAAGAATGCTTAGCTAAACAGAAAGCCTTGTTTAGTAGTCTCAGCCTAAGTGTAATGTGTTCTGTCTGTGATGATGTGCTGACTGCCCATGTTTATGAATGCTCAGAAAGTTCGTTGCAATCGTTGGTGGTTGTATGTAGTATCTGTAAGGGTGGTGTAAATGGAATACAGCATTAGTTAAAAGTGTTGTCAATTTCTAACCCTGAGTAATACGTGAGCAGTAGTATGGTCTGACTGGTTAGGAACAGGATTTGCAGATGCTGTGTGCGAATGAATTGTCGGAGTGATGGGATAAATGTTTGCTTTGACATTTAAGGTGTCTTGTGCTGTAGCTCTTGATATGCTTTGATATGTTGTGCTGTTTAATTGATAATATTACTGAATATGGTGCCGGGACATGACCTTTTAGTGATTTAGGAAGACATTTATTTATCCTTGTAAGTGGTCCCGAGCAAGTGATGGTATTGGATAAAAAGTAATGATTATAGTAATATGATTGTTCGTTTAACCTGTCATGCTTTGCTATTAACCTTGATCAGTTGCGCTGCCATCTCGTACCGCTTAAGATGTAATTGATAGTAGAATCACTCGCTGCAATTGTGATAGAAGCTGTTGTGTGTTCATGCGTTTCGTTTAGAGAGATGCCTTTTGCGAACTTTAAGTTTTGCAATGACTTGCAAAGTTTTGTGAGATATACTTGAGAGGTGGTACATCTCTAGCCATATTGTAATCGCAGTTGATGTGATTTAGCGAACTCTCTTTAGTTGACTGTGTTGATGTTCGGTTATTGTTTACATTATGGTATCCTCTACGGTACCTTGTGCATAATGTTTCTCGGTTATGATCAGCAGGAGCTGATAAATTTTCCTCTATGGTGGAAAATTTCGGACTAAGTGGGGGGAAGTGTAACGATCGTGGAAATTGCGATCGTTAATTATAAATTTGCGGCCTAAACGATTTGCGGCCTAGATTCGCGGCCTTGCTAAATTTGCGAGCGGTCCTCGGAGTTTAACCCCTTTTTGGAACTGACCGCCGGAGCAGTAATCCTTTTTAGCGGAGAATATTGCATTGCGACACGCTATTTTTAGATCGGCGGCAACGCAACCGTTTTGATTGGACCTCCTCGGTCACGGGACTCTCACGAGTCACGTGACGTCGTCTCTGGTTGGCTGGAAACAGCTAGATCGGCAGACGGAGGAAAGGTTTCGAGGGTGCAACATCTCCGTGCTCGTGCCGACGAAATTGTTGATAAAAATAAGAAGAATTCTGACAGAAATTTCATTGAAATAATTCGTTTAATAATTCAACGGACGAACGAGAAATTGAAGACACTTCTGGTTAAGACCGTAGAGTCTGGAGGAAGTTTTTACGCTAAATTGTCGACGAAATAGAACTGAAATTCTTCCGTGGTAAATTCTCTGATAGACGATCCCTTGTGACCGCCATTGTCGTCATTGCCGACCGCTGCGATAACCATTACTGGAGGGGTAGAGAAGTATCACTGTGGTTTTTATCTGTCTCCTTAACCGAGAAAATTGAATAAGTGTAATCTGTGAATAATACTTTGGCTGTGTGCAGTGTTGATAGATAATTAGCAACGAATGGATCGTCTGCAATAATTAATTAGATAATTGATTGAGTATAAATTTATTAGATAATAGTGAACAATTCTTTCAGCAGAGAAACGCGACTGTAAAACTGATATAAGATTTAACCTTCATAAGCCTAAAGTGTTTTACTTACATAATCAGAGTAAAGTTAGAACATGTATTAGAAACGTGTAATAATTAAGTCGTGTAGTTAAATCTGACGGAACAGACTCTGAATAGTGAATATTGTACAGCGTTCGAGAACGTCGCTTTTAATTTCAACTATTGTTAAACATCGACAAAGTTTGTCAACTGCAATTAAGATACGTTTGCTTAATTAAATAATCTAAACGAGTATTGAATAACTTTGACTTAAGATAACCCTGAAATGTCCGAGATATCTTATGAAGACGAGGTGGAGGAGAATAGGGAAGAGAATGAGGAAGGAGAAACCCCGGATGATAATGACCCCGAGGGGATGAGTAAAACAGGAGTCGTTGAACTTCTACAGTCCTTCACAGGCACACTAGCAGAATTTATGGAGCGCCATGATTCTCAAATAGAGCACCTGAATAACGAGATAAGTCAATTGCATGAACGCCCGAGTCAGTTTATCCCTTCTTCGAAGGAAGGTGAGGTAGTTTCGGAACGGCTAAGGGAAGTGGTAACACCACTAAAGGAAAGGGGGATCCAAAAACCTGTTGGAGCGGATTCGAACCCTGACGACCTTTATGCAAATGAAGTCGTTGCTCTCAGACCGAGAGCCGCTGAGATGTATGTCCCTTCCACTCGAGCTATCCTTGGTACCTGTGTAAGACAACCCCGGCCTGAAGTGGTGGAAGCTACCCTCCCTTACGGCCAATCAGGAATTGACTCTGCCCTGGCACATACCGTAGAAACTGCTGAGCCTGCTTATTTTGCATTATCTTCGGTTCCCCTCAATTCACGGACGCCGCTCCAACAGCGTGGCACCTCGTTTGGAAACACCTGGCAGTTTCCGAAAATGGGGGTCGCGACAAGCCTATGCTAATTATGGCTTCAATCCATACATTAGTCATGATCATCATCGAGGGCTAGACCTATTAGGCCTAGCGGCGTTGGCGGCCGATCCTAGATCGTATAGGCCTACGTAGACTGTCTTTGACTTACGATTGTTTTCTGCTGCAGTCATGCAGTATTCAGCTGTCTTCTCAAACTGCACATTTTCATTTATAGGCCGAATTAATTTTTCTGGTTTCACAACTACCCTATATAGGCTAGCCTATAGGGGCCGTCCATAAAGTATGTCACGCTGGAGGGGGGGTCAGGCCATGTGTGACAGTTTGTGACAGAGGGGGTCAGGTCATGTGTGACGTCACACATTTATTTTTTATTTTAATTTATTTTAATTTATTTTAAATTTATATTTTTAGTAGAATATTAGCTTTTAGGCCTAAAGTAATTTCCAAAAATTAAAAATTTTTGAAACATTTGAATTTGACAATAATACTATAGCCTACTACTGTTAAATTCATTTTAATAATGTGATACTAAGTTCTTTTAAGTGGAAATTTTATATTTTAATACAGTTATATTATAGTGAAGTGTGTTTTAGATTAAGTTTGAATGAGGTGTTAATTCAAAAATTTTTTTCGAAAGTGTGACGTACTTTGGGGGGGGGGTCAGGCCATGTGTGACAGTTTGTGACAAGGGGGGTCAAAAATGGTCAAAAATAGCGTGACATACTTTATGGACGGCCCCATATAGCCTACATTTATAAAGCCTGTAAAACAGGCCAAAGCGTAGAGGCGCTGTGGTAGGCCCTACCACCGCAGCATTAATGTGAAACGCATGAAGTAACGCGGGTTTGTTTTCGTTTGCATCTACGCACATTGGCTTCGACGTACTACCTAAGCCTACACCATTGACTCATGGATTAGTGTAGGCCTACCTTAATCATGAAACTATGTTTGCCTACTTACTTACTTAGGAGAAAATTGCGCTACAAAACGCCGCTTGCGCATTAAAGGCTTAACAAGATGGCGAAAAGATTGACCACGTTGGTGGGATTCCGTGCATCGAAATAATAAATATTAGATGAATTTTCTTATAGTAGTTGATTTTAGGCAATTGACAGCAAAGAAACACGGAGTAAACACTTAGCTACATTGGATTTTACATTGCCAACAATTGGCGGTTAGTTTTTCTCAGCTGGTTTTTATCCGATCTGTTTAGCACATGGCCGGCAGACGTGTCTGAGCGCCAATGCTTTTCTGTATTGCCTCTTGTATCATTAAAGAGCAGCCTATGCAAACAGCTGCACGAAGCACTGATATGATTTAAGTTATGTGCTCCATTTTCCCCACAAATTTAGACTGCATTATTTAATGTTTGACAATATTTTGTACTAGTCGAGTTGCATTTCGATGAACTACTGGTGATCACGTGATTCACGTATTCCTTTACTATGTCCAGAGCGTTTTGTTTTACATCTATGGTGATTAATGAAATCATGCTGCGAGTGTGCCCGTCAATTTTTTTCTGAAAAAGATACAATACAAACTGGTTAATTTCTAGAACGCCGCGGTAGCAAGTAAACATCATGGCGACCAAAGATCCGCTCGTAATAGAGCGCGTGCACGTGACGGCAAAAAATAGCCCAATATTTTCGCGGCCTACGGTGATGCATACGCCAATGTTTTCGCGAAAGTAAGTAAGTAAAAATACCATGAAAAGGTTATTTTCATAAATATTAATACGCTTAAATCAGCTAAAGAAGACAACGAAATCGATGGACCTTAACACATTGGCCGCCATCTACGAGATATGTCGCGGTTTATTACAATATCGTTATCACTAATTATTTAGCGACGCAAGGTATCGGTTAGGGCATCCAGCTTCCAGTTCAGGTGTAAAAATATCTCCATCCAGCTTCCATTTCAGGTGTAAAAATATCTCCATCCAGCTTCCATTTCAGGTTTAAAAATACACGCATCCAGCTTCCATTGCAAGACTATAAATACACGCATCCAGCTTCCATGTAAGGACTATAAATACACGCATAATTATTATATATAGCTAGTGGCCTCTAGCGAATACTTATATCATATCACCGTAGGCCGCGATAATATTGGGCTATTTTTTGCCGTCACGTGACCGCGCTCTATTATGAGCGGATCTTTGGTCGCCATGATGTTTACTTGCTACCGCGTCGTTATAGAATTTTACCCAAACTATTTATATTTATGAGTATTGAGATGCATTTAAGTTAGTCAGGCTTTTATTCAAACAGCCTGATATGCACTGCCACACCAAAGATGCAAGAATTTCCGGAATATATATATATATATATATATATATATATTCGTTTAATTCATGAAAAAGTGCAGGATGACACACCCCAGCCTGGTACATAGTGACGTTAAGAGAAACAAACATGAAATTAAAGCATCTTCCTAAATAGATCATTGTTAATAAGATTAATGAGATGCACTGCAGGAAAGAAAGTGCAAGACCGTACGCATATACTGGAAGCGCTCCTGAGTAGGCAACCTTGAAGGGGCAGTGGGGCACGATATAAAATTGTGGTAAAATCCCAGACTGGCTGCCCGTACTCCAAACAATATGGCTGCCAACGAATGCAATAAAATTAGAGCGCGACCATTGACGACATTGTTCATCAATTCAGCTTCAATTTCAGCAGAATGACTGCACTTAGGGGCCTACTCTAAAACTAACCCTAACCGACCCTCACGACATCTAACCTGAGCCCTAACCTACCCTCACGACGCCTAACCTGAGCCCTAACCGACCCTCACGCGCTCTAATTTCATTGCATTCGTTAACGGCCATATTGTTTGGAGTACGGGCAGCCAGTCTGGGATTTTACCAAAATTGTTAGTAAATATATAAATAAAAATCACTGACATCTCAGTTGACCTTGTAAGTGATAATTATTGAACAAATACTTCTTCGAATGATACAATTTCCCTACATACCACTAGGGTGCATCCATATATTACGTCAACTACATTGCGTAAAAAATAATATTTTCCACCCCTTCCCTGTTGTAATTCATACATTTTGTGGACCTCTCCCCTATGAGTATGTACAAATATGCTCTACTCTTCCTGCGTTTGCAATTTAAGTTAATTAGCTAAAGTTGTCCATGAAACATATTTACCATTTTGTACTATTTTTTTAAACATCGTGATTTGCTAATTGTAATTTGTTAATTGTTATGGTTTACTGTTTAGATCTGAGCAGAATTTGATTATAATGACATTGTACTCAAAAGCCACCAAACGACTCAGATAGACTAATGTGGACGTCCTAATTAGACATTTATTTTGCCTGTGCACTGTGTCTACAGTTTGTCGAGACCCCTTCGCAGTACACCGCATAAATCCTGTGATCCCTCTCTGTGTACGTAATATACGAACTTCCCCTTCTGTACAGGTGTCTCTTTAAAACAGCACCATTACCGTATGTTCCATTATATATACTTACACTGTGTCCGGAAAAAAAGGGACCCATTTTGTAAATATGAAAATAAATAGTAAATATTTATCGATTTTTACAATTCAAACACCATTTTAATCCTGACATATTTGTCTAACATGTGCTAATATATAAGTTCCAGTCCAAAAATTGACGTCATAATGACGTCATTTGCACAAGAAGTCAAATTTAAGAGATAAATGCGCAAAATCATCCAAAATTTCAATATTTTTTGATTTAATTTATCAATATTAAATGTAGGTTTTATTTTACTTTTTATATCTGAATTATGTCAGACTGCAATGTGTGGTCAAAGTGTACACCTTTGGCCTCAACGTAAGCTTCATAACGGTCGCGCTATAATAGCCAATAGCAGCATCGATACCCAGCTTATCGAAATCCTCCCAGGCATTAACAATTCGCTCACGGAGTTCTTCAATGTCTCTTGTTCTTGTGTTGTACACCTTCTCCTCCATCAGTCTCCAGATCTTATTATCAGCGGGATTTAAGCGGGCGGCCGTTTAGCGGCAAAAGATTCAGAGGAATGAAATCCGAGTCTCCTTAGTCAACAGTTCAACATGTTGACAAACTCAGTGAGCTGAAGCACCATTTTGTTGAAATGTGTAGGCTATAATTGTTCCGAATATTCCCGGATATCAGGCACGACTTTTTTATAGAGCAGACAATCTCTTTAATAAGCTGCATTTATTTTCCCTCCTAGTTCTATTAAATGGATTTCCATTTTACCAAGAACCAATGTACCAACCAAAACCATGCATGAATGGCCGGCTAAATGCATTTGTATGCAAATGACGCCACTGTGACGTCATTATTGTGACTGGAACTTTTATATTTCCACCAATGTTGGATAAATATGTCAGGATTAAAATGGTGTTTAAATTGTAAAAATCGATGAATATTTACTATTTATTTTCATATTTACAAAATGGGTCCCTTTTTTTCCGGACACAGTGTAGTTACTTTTACTCTAGACTAGTGTTACATGTCTTTGTAGAGTCTTTATATTTTTTTTTAGCCTAATCATATTCAGTGACCTTATTGTTAAGTTACTTATTTTTATATTTTATTTTGTTGTTGTTGTTGTTGCAGAGTGCTTTCATTGCTCTATACATGAAATGGAGGTAAAAATAATTTCTCGCATATAATTTAGTATTTTGAATTAATGTTTCCTGTTTAAAAATTTACTTGAATCATAAATCTTCAACTGTTGATTTTGGACGTTAGAAGCATCTGTAGGTGTGTTTTCGAATGTCCTCGTAGCGTACCAATATCACTCAGATGCAATGCTGTGGGTAATAGCTATACTGCCTTGTTTATATATGAATTCTTGACATTGCATATTTAATTGACTGTTTTTTTTACATATTGTCCGAGATTCTGTATTTAAAGAGATAATAGATGATGATGATCAGACTATCATGACAGAGACATGCTGTGATTGTTATTTGACATCAAAGCTTTTGGTGAGTCTTGAAAGGAGTAGCATGTAATCTATGGTGTCAAAGCCTGCACTGAGGTCAAGGCATTTGAGAGACAAGCTTTTCCAATGTTGTCAATGGATGAGACAAAGTTACATGTATTCACTGGTGTATCTATAGGTGAGAGTGTTTTCAGTAGAATAACCTTCGTGGTGAGCTGATTGATCAGGAGTCTCAGGACTGAAGTTGGTGACGGCTAAATATTATGAAAAACGTTTGTGTGTATTCTGGTAGCAAGGGGCGCAGTTAGTTTTGCTTGGCTTTAACATTTCTGCGCTTGTTAGCGGATTTGTAATGTGATCATTGAAATGTTAATGATCAATGTGATAGTCAACATTGATTCAGAACTTGTTATTTGGATAATATTTATTTATTCAGATGCTCAGCAGTGCTACGAAGATGGACATTTTTCCAACTTTTTTGCAGTCTGAAAAAGACTTTGATGAGGTTCGTAGTAATTACAACTATGATGTTTATTGTTTGTTTTAGTGTCAGAATATGGCATGCAGTTGGTTTTATATTCCAGTTTATCTCTAATTTTTGACTTACATTTGCTTCAGTGCATGATGCTTGATTTAGAAATTCCAGTCCTTGTAATTTATTAATTATTGTAAATTCTGTTTGTCATTATGCTACACAGTATAAGACAAAAGTTTGCAGATTTTTACAGAAGTGTAATTGTGCATGTACAGGGTGGCGCAAAATAAACCGGGCTATTAGTTTTCTGTCAATATCATGGCCAGAACTAAGAACATCGAAATGAAATTTTACAGGCTTAATGACAATTCACATTTACACATGAAGGCCAGATTTCATCAAAATATTTCATACAGAACAAAAGGTATGTCACTTTTAGTGAGGCCACCCACCGTGTTTTGACGTTTAAAAAAAAAGAAACGCCCCCAAAATTAGTTTTTTGTCAATATAATGACCAGAAGTAAGAATTTCTAAATGAAATTTTACAGGCTTAAAGACAATTCATATTTACACACGAAGGCCAGATTGTATCAAAATATTTCTAACAGAACAAAAGTTATATTACTTTTAGTGAGGCCACCCACCGTTTTTTAGCGATTCAAACACGAAACGCAACAAAAGTAACAAAAACATGATTTTATTAAGTCTCATCTCAAATAACTGTTGTCAAATGAACTTGGTAGTGCTTCACAACTTGTGTTCAATGTGCCCACCACCAGTGCCAAAACTGATTAATCTGACAGATTCCTTATTTACCAATTTCATTGCCATCTTGCTAAGTGACTTCTCAGTGATGTGCAGCTACTTTTGCTGCGTTGCGTCTTTGAATCGTCAAAAACCGGTGGAAGTGTGGCCTCACTAAAAGTAATATAACTTTTGTTCTGTTTGAAATATTTTGATGAAATCTGGCCATCGTGTGTAGATTTGAATTGTCTTTAAGCCTGTAAAATTTCATTTCGATGTTCTTACTTCTGGCCATGATATTGACAAAAAACCTAATTTTCGGGGCGTTTCTTTTTTGAAACGTCAAAAAACGGTGGGTGGCCTCACTAAAAGTGACATACCTTTTGTTCTGTTTGAAATATTTTGATGAAATCTGGCCTTCATGTGTAAATGTGAATTGTCTTTAAGCCTGTAAAATTTCATTTCGATGTTCTTACTTCTGGCCATGATATTGACAGAAAACTAATAGCCCGGTTTATTTTGCGCCACCCTGTATATAGACAATTGCTTTTTGTTCTTAAGAATTTCCAATTTAGGCGTAAAAAAAAAGTGTTGTGTTTCCGGTAACGCGACCGACCCATTTTTACGGCCGCGACCCAAATATTTTTGTTACCGGAAACACAGCGTTTTTTTAAAGGCCTTAGACACTGTCTTAAGGCCTAAAAAAATTGTTGTGTTTCCGGTAACAGAGCTAAAATAAATTGGGTAGGTAGGTCGGAAAATATTTTTATTTTGTAAAATATTTTTATGCAGTGACTATCCGAAAAAGTATACCCCACTAGTCTTTTTTGCACGCTGAAACAAAGTACGTGTTCTAAGCAAGTAAAAACTGCCTATTTCCCGACTGTCTGCATCTAAAACTGCTCTAGAAACAGTCCTATTAATTTAATTTTGTTGACGTCTCATGTTATGTCAATACAAATGTCAAAAAAAATTTTTTTTTTAAATTAAATTTTTTGTTGAGAAAAAATTTTTTTGGGAAAAATTTTTTTTTTAATAAAATTTTTTTACAAAAATATTTGGGTCGCGGCCGTAAAAATAAGTCGGTCAGGTTACCGGAAACACAACAATTTTTTTTTGCGCCTAACTGTGAACCATTTTGAAGCTCTAGGAGAGGAAAGACTAGTTCAACCGCTGTCAAGGGATGTTAAATGGAGATGGTCGAAATTAGTCGTCCCTTGCACACAGACATTGACACTCCATCCGTTGTCCATATACCGTATATTGCTTCAAATTAGGACAGAATGATTCTGAGCCAAAAGCTGTTGACCTCAGTTTGTTCTTTGAGTGCACCACATAAAGATCCTGCTTTCCCTTGGATGTGCACTGCAAGAGGAAATTTATAGCTATTCTGCAGCATAAGAGCCACTAGAAAGCACTTATATATAAGGGTTTAGCTGATGCATATAATTCTCATGCACATTAATAAAACCCTTGCATCATAGCCACCATTGTTTAGTTCTCAGGGAACATGTCTTGAGCATAAGAAAAGATGGCACAGAATCTGAGGCAGACAGTTTGAACATTAACTTAGAAACATGAATTTGATTGTAGTTTAATGACAAGATGAAAGAAAAGAATAGTAAACACACAATCAAGAGTCTTAAGTGCTTTTGTAAATCAATCAGGAGAAAGTAGCAACCACTTCTTTGTAGTTATAGATCTGTAAATCCATCTATTTTGTTGGTCCATGTATGTATGTATGTTCACTTGTTATAATATGGCATATAATTGTTGAATTATCTAACATTATTTAATTGTGTGAAATGAACTTTCAGGACTTCAATTACATCACATCAAGTGGTACAACCTTGGGTGAAATGTTAAGTACAGAAAACTTCTTGGAATCTTACGGCTACGATTCGAAAAGTCCTGACGACATCTTCGCTGAGGATGTCGTCTACGAGACGAACGACTTCGTTTCGATCATCAAACAAGAAGCAGGATTTGAATATCCTGATTATCAGATGAATACCAGTCCAGAATCAGAGATGTCATCATACGAGGACCAGCTGCAGTTGGTGAATACGTCAAATGATTTGATGTCGGTGGATCTCGAGTATCTGTTGAATATGCAGAAAGCATCTGCAGCAAAGCAGGAAAATGAAAATGTTGTGGTCAAGGTGGAATCAAACCTTCTTACTGACGAGTCTGTTCCAGTTTTGAATCATGAGGGTAGGTATCTTAAATTGACTTGAAGAATCTGTATTAAATGAAGCACACAGATATGTGCAGTTGATTCCTTGGCCTTTCTCAGTGTTTTTGACATAGTTTGCTTCATATTGTTCTCGGTTTTCTTATCATTTATCACTAATAGCTTCATTGTTACCATCCATCACTCTTTAGGAACTAATGATCCAGTGGGTTTCGGCTCATTGTTAAGGCTCAACCAAACTTTCAGGTCTTGTGCTCTGTTTGTTACTCAGTCGAATTAAACTTGACGTAACTTAGTAAATCAAACAATTTTTCACAGTTGGGAGAACCTAGACCTAATCAGATAGTTCTTTAAAGTGCAAACGTAAAAACAAATTGAATGTACATAAAAAAATATGAATTGAACAAAGATTTCTTTTGTGCTGTATCAGTATATTGTTCAAGCTCTGTAGTTTTTTCATAACACCTTCATGACTTATCTTTTACTCTAGAGGGTTTTTCACTCTGCTAATAGTAGTTTCTGTTATCTTACTTTGAGCTGTTGCACGGTTGGGACTAGCAGATGACGTTATGGACCATAATTATCATGGAATGCATTCACCCAATCTAGTGGTTTTCATTTATTTATTGCGCTTATTGTATGCAATCAGCATATTTGAGGTGCAAGACAAGTGTGTAACCATTAACATGTTATGAGGATTGTTCCATGGAATCTGAAGACCAAATTTCATACATAATTTCATGTAGTTACAATGGACTTGCAGCCCTTGGCTTGCCAAGCATGCTACAGATTAGATCAATGTGATGCACTTCATGCCACTGTGTTGCATTGTCGATTTTTCTTTTTTTTCAGCTTCAGCCGAGACTTCCACCAATAATGGATTACAATACCTATTTGAAGGCAAGTTTTACCATGAATTTTTTTTAGTTAATAGTACCCATCTAGATTATTTGCTATTTTTATCTTGTTAATATTGTGAAAATATGTTTTTTGAGTACCAGTTTGGAAATCTGATTTAGCTGCTTAATGATGACCTGAATTGGTTCGCCTTTCATCTTACTACGCACTCGTACTTCAAGGATAGAACAGAAAACTTCATCTGATGCTTTGTTTAAACTGATATGGATAATATTTGCTGTTGATTTGAATCTGGTTGTGCCTTCAAGAGCAAGGGTTTATTGTTTCACAGTGCAGCTCTTGCAGTTGGCGATATCTTTTCCATTTGCATTATCAGTACTTGTGTTGATTAAATATTGGTACTTTATTTATAGGAGGAATTGTGAAGGCTGAAAAAGAATTTGATTGGAAAGCTGGTTTTGAAGGCAAGATATGCAGTTCAGTGTTATATATCTATGACAAATCTGAAGAACTTTAGTGTTCAATAACATTTTTGAATACTAGATTTTGTCCATTCTCATGTGGGAAAAATTTCCTCAGTGAAGATTTCATATACTCAAAAACAAAAGAAACAGTGGTTAGCAACCTTTCTGAGATTCATGGACCTAAACAGATTTTCAATCTCGGTCACGGACCCATCACTTAAATTTTGTACCGCTGGTGCACTATCGTGACTGAGCGGCCCTATGTAACAGTATATAATTATAATACGCATATATTTCAACTGTCTAATGGTGTCACTCCTCTTGACAGTGTACTCCTTCCTTCAGTGTCATGTATCCATATGTCCCATCTTCAAATGTTTGACAGCATGAGGGTGGTCCAAAAAATGTCTGTGAACCACCCTAAGCAGCATGCATCGATCGAGGTCCTCTCTCTCTCTTTCTCCTGTCCTTGGTTCTTCTAAAGCATATGCACAGTAGCAAACAATTTATTTTTATTCATTGTATAATGTGGTACATCGATACGAATTAAAACATTGCGATGATATTAATCTATTGCATTATTGCTGTTTCATTTCTATTCAATTTTAAAATGGAAATTAATTTGGCATCTGTATTTTTTAATCTGTTTCAGATATCGATTGTGTTGTTCCGTCACTTTTTATGGATGCTACGAGTGGTCATCATGCCAGCAATCAGGTTGTCGTCAAGAGTGAACCTACAGTCAAGAATGATATCACCAATAAGCGTGAAGTCACTGAGGTGATGTCTACGAAAAGCGTCAGTTCAAAATTCATTGGAAATGCATCCACAGAGGAAGTTATCGTTGATGAAGTTGTGAAAAGAACTCAGACTAACACAAGTAGCAGGTAAATCAATGTGTTTTATTCTGAATAAAGACTGTTTGGCCAAGGGTTTGTCAGAGCGTTCAAGTGTTGTGTAAATTTTGAATTTTTTGCTTAATTAGCTGGTCTTCATGTTACAGGTCTAAGAGCCGTGTGATGTCATTGTGTCTGTGTTACGAGTGTACAATAGACCAGACTAAATAGACTAGTGATTAGCGTGCTGGCATTTGAGTAACCATGATCAGGTTTATAGGAAGTAGAGGAAGAATAAACTAAATATGTTTAATGTCAAGAAACCAAGAGTAACTGTTGAGAAATTAGATCTCGACTGCAAGGATGTTTCATGCAATAAATTCTTGTATATCTTCTTTGTAAACTTTTCGTACTGTTGAAAGATACTGTTAAAGTAACGAAAGTTACTCCATGATAGTTAACTGCAGTTCTTTTATTTGCCATTTAAGATTAAAAACTTGTGTTTGTAAATTTTAAAACATTGGTACCTGTAAATCTAATGGTCTGATTGAATATTTAGTCCTTATCTCTGATCAGGACTAACAGTTGCATAATTATACAGATAATTGACTATCACATTTTTTCTGCTGTCATGTTTTTTCTTTGGAATTCATGTATGCCTGTTTGTTTGGATGGTTACTTGCAATGTGCAATGCCTCCGTTTTACATTTCTGTGTGATTTTTTTGCATAGTAGTGTGCATGCGTTAAAAATGTCCATAATAATAATGATGATGTCTTACTTTTTGTAGCGTCAAGAACGGTGATTCTAAGAGAAGCGCGCCTGAGATGGACGCGAAATCTAACAAGAAACTGAAGAAACCGGTTGACAATGAAGATGGCGAAGAACGTCTGAAGAAAGCCGTTAACAATGTGAAGCTTCGTCAACAGAAGAAATTTGACGAGGGCAGACTTCGTGAACAGAAACGGAAAGAAGAAGAGTTTCAAAAGAAAGCACGAGAGAGAGCTCAGTACTTTTCAAAGCAAATTGCAAGTGGAGCTATACAGATGAAACCTGCCGAAGAAAAGGAGGAAAAGAAGCCAGGCTGTTTGCAGAAGAAAAAAGGAAGAAAGTTAAAAGCTGCGTCTTCTCCAGAAGGACCTTCCAATGTGAATGATATGCCAGTGGCTCTTCCTTCTTCAGCCACTTCATCATCATCATCTAAAGTAAATGTTTTGAGCGATTTGTCTTCGAAAAGCTCATCAAAAGGAAGTGCTGTCCAACTGACCACTCAGCAGCCGTCCAGCGCTTCATTGGTCATTTCAACGTCACAGCAGCAGGTTAAATCAATAATTAACAGTTCTGTGTCGAAAAGGTCACCAAAAGTAAATGTTGTGTTAACATCTTCAGTTGCTTCAGAATTATGCCAGACGAAAGCAATTAGCACTGCTTCTGTGAAAAGGTCACCAAGTACAAGTTCTTTGCCAATATCTTTATGTCGTTCAGAGAGTTCAGCATCACCACACCAGGTGGATTCACTAGGCAGTTTTCCTTCCAAAAGATCACCAACTGCGAATGATGTGTCGTCGGTCGTTGCATCCAGCTCCTCCTCACCAATCACTTCAGCATCTTGTTTACTGATGAAAACTGATGGCAGTCTCATGCAATCGACAACTGCTGCTGCTGCTATTCCGACAAAAGTGAATACTTTATCTACTGGAGTCAGCTGTGGGAAAATGTCGAGTATTCTTAACAAGAGACCGCAGCGCCCGTTAGCAGTATCCGTGGCTAAAGGGGGAGTTTCTATTTTGAAGTCATCGGCTGCACATACGTCTCTAGCTGTAGCAAACTCAGCATCAAAGCCTTTCAGTGCATCTTCTTCTGCAAACACTCTGGTGACTTATGCAGTAAAGGCGCAGACTTCACTGTTGAAGATGCCCATCATGGCGGGAGCTTCGGTACTCAGGGCTCCAACTCAAACACAGTTGCAGAATTTGCTGCCGAATGAAGTAAACTCCATACGATTCCACCAAGGAAAATGCGCAGGTGTGCAGTCTACGAAGTTTGTATCAGTTTCCGCTGCTGTCGCTCAAAACTCAACGCTGATGTCATCATCGTCTGGACAGAAACCATGGACTGGAATTAATACGATGCCTATCGTCATATCGGGAAATACGTGTCCACCGGATATCGTCAAAAGTAAGTTTCCGCTTTTGTGTAGTTGAAGCCAGACTTACTGTTAATCATGTTACTCTTTGATGATTGAATTATAAATATGGGTTGGACAAAGATTGTTGTTAATGTTATTGATACCTTGATTTTGTTCATGCATGTCTATCATTGACGCCAACAATATAGAGTGCTAAACATGACACACTGCTAGTTATTTATGTTGAAACAGTTGTACTTGAAATCTTAATTTAAAATTTTAATCTGGAAATAAAATGTAAATGTGAGCAGCATAAATATGCAGACAAACCTGGAGCCAGAAATAGAGTACGAGATGAGTGTAGCATCTCTTTTGTGTATTTGATAAGTCATCATGAATGGATTTTCATGGATCACTTGTAGTAATCCATGAAAGCTACAGAGTAACAATAATATAGAGAGAAATTTATGTGAAAACACAGCTGTTAGCAACTAAACGACAGAGTATAAGAGCAGCAAGACATACGTTTCTTTTTAAATTGTCATCCGGTGTTGTCAGGGAGCTGTGTGGCAATGCGCATGGCAATGACCATTTGTAATTGAAGTAGATTTTTATGCGATTCACTGATTCAAATTTATGAGAAATGCTTGTGAATTTGAAGGTGAAGCTGCTGAAACAATGATTGCAAGATCAGCGGAGTGTCAGTCGGTTGCGGAAAACAAAACGCCAACAATTTTGAAGCAGGAACCGGAAATTAAACAGAATTTTTCAGTCGACGTTAAGACGGAGCTGATCGATGATTATGCTAATCAATCAAATCAATCGTCAACAACTGGAGCAGGTTTATTGACGGAATCATCACAAGATGGCAACAATAACGAGAAAAAGAAAGAAAATAAGAAGCGATTGAACGTGAGCGAATACATGAACCGTCTTAAGGAGAGAAGCAGAAATGAACTGAGCGAGACTAAGCCTCAGATGACGAACGAAGGTCTTGGAACCAGTGCGATAAAACCACGTATCACAAATGAAAATCACGACGGCAACTATTCTGTTCTAGATGAGCATAATTATTGCATCAGATCTGAAGAACAGCCGAGCAATGATTTGTCGTCTCAAAGAATCAATTCCTCAGAATCGAATGTTTTGACGTCGAGCAAAATGATCTTCTCCTCGTCAGACGGCACGATTTTCCGTTTGAAGGCTCGGACGTCGTCCACACCAGCGTCGGTTACAACTGCATCCGCTGTAAATGAAAACACCGGTTCTAGTCGTCCAGTGCCAAGTGTCGCAGCAACCAATGATCATAGATCCAGACAACCTGTTACTCACAGTTCCTGTAGCTCTCTCGTTGTGCCGGTTAAAAACTCAGTTAGTGGAAAGATCTCTTCTGACGTTACAACCTCGTTTGATGTAAGAAGGCAAACCTCGGTAAGTGGAAAGGTCGCTTGTGCCGCTAATTCTACGTCGGGACGACAGTGGAAACTTATTCCGCACAATTTGCAAGTCACTCTTGTGTCATTTCGGGATGCTATTGGTCAGAAAGTCATCTCTTCTAATGGTCACCAGTCTCCTAAGTTGGATAAAGCAGACCTTAATCAGGTTGAAACTCCGCTTCTGCCATCTGTGACCTCTAACGCAGGAAATGTTTCCGCGTTTGATTGTGAATCGTCTCGGCCAAGTAAAGTGATCAGCAGCATCGAAGTTGCCTCACAAGAAGAAGAGGAATTCAACTCTTGTCCATCGTTCAGTGGTGCAAGTGACTCTCAAAGCACGTTTTCTACTTCACCAGAAAACTCAATTGTTGACCAGAGTGACCAAGTGGCAGACTCTGTGGCTGATAGCTTGCCAAGCGATCAGTTGCTCTCTTCTTCTTCCTCTTGTGCCTTGACCTCAGTTTCAGCAGAGAAGACAACACAACAATCGAGCATCTGTGCGTTGTCATCTTCGGCATCAGCGAACCGAGACAAAATGCGCCTGACGCGTCGCACGTCAAGAAATCGGAGAGTGTCCCGGAGTAGTAGATCTTCAAGAAGCAGGTGAGTCTTTGGATGACTATTAAGATGTGTTTCGTTTATTTGTCTAATTCAATAACAAATTTATACAGCGGTAAAATAAAATAGGCTTTTAATTCATTTGAACCTTTTAGGCTTTAAGAAATGCTTCGACTTTGTCTGATGAAGCGTTTCTTCTGTTTCTGGGGCCCAAATTAATTTCCTCTATTTTTCTCTATTGAATCTATTCTGTTGATTTGCTAATTTAGTTTGACTTGTTGTCATTGATTTTAGTTAGATTTATAAAATTCTTTTGATTAGATCAATACTTCTTGTCAGAGCTGCTGTTTGTAAGAACAATTTTATAAATAAGTTCCTAGAACAGTCCCAGCTTTACACATTTACCTGTGTTTGACGAGTAATGACAAGGGCTTTTAACTGTGGCTCTGACTCACCTGCATATATTGCTGCAGTTTGGCGAATTTGGGTGCATGTCCAATTGAAGCATTTTACCAACGATGCAATCACAGCAATGGTCAGAATTAATTGAGCTTGTGGTAATAACATAATCTTTCAGTGCATATTCTGAATGTCAGATTTTCCTGAATGTGCATAAGAGCACTGGACTGTTTAAAATTTCCAGTTAAGTTCCCGTGGCATGGCAAGTACGGGTTAATGTGTTTATTTCTCTTGTAGTTCATCGGATTCTTGTCGATCTCGATCACCAATAAGGCAGCACAGACGCAGTCGTGATGAAAGGTTAGACAATAATTTATGCTAAATTTAGCCTTCACAGATTATTCTTTAGTGTTTTGCTAATGAGGAGAATGGGTACTTTGTGTGCATTAGGACCACGTGCCTCAGACGTTACTGAATAAAGTTTTAATATTTTACTGTTGAATTAAGGATGTGGGTGTTTTATTCAGTCTACGTTGATCGCAATTCTACGTCTTTGCTTCTAATGATTTGTCAAATGAATGTACTTAAAATTTCGAAAGTTACAGGAGTTCGATCTTTTCTAATTATTGTAGGCCATTGAAATAGTTCGTATATGTTTTTTGCAAGTTTGTTTTAGTTGGGATGTTCCACACAAATTATCCATGATGCAAAACCATTTAACATTGTCCTAACTTGACTTGCAAAGTAATTTGTGCTTGTGGTCACTGCAGAAGTAATTAGTGCACTAAAGATACGGTATTGTATCATGTAGCCTAGCAGTACCTGAACAGCCTGCATGACATGAAAGACTCTTCTTTAGATGCAATTGAGCAGATTGCATTTTATCGGCTAAAGCGTGTCAACTGAATTGTTTCTTCAGCTCGTCGTCGTCATACTGCTCAAGGTCGCCCAGCAGACAACGCAATCGCAGAGATTATAGAAGGAACAGTCGTTATAACCGGTTAGACAATTTAGTTTATGACTTTCTATTTATTTTTTGATTTAATGTTTTACTCAAGTGTTACTGTTGTTTGATTATCTGACTATGACAGTCATCTGTTTGAAGTTTTTTCATATACACTTTAAAATCAACAAACAACACTTGAATTTCAAAGCATTATTTATCATCATTTACATTTGCTGTTGTGGAATGTGATTGATGATTTCATATGTTGTTAATGAATGATCATGGGGATTGACGGATGATATTTCACGATAGTGATTTAAAAAAATTTGATGTTGCTGATTGTTGATAGAGATTGGTGTTATTTTAGGTATGAGAGGAAATGGCAATCAGACGATTTCATGTCGGATAACAAAGATAAAGTACTTTGTTTTCGTTGAATTTTTAGATTCTTTAGCCAACAATTATAGTGATGATTCTGTTTGACTTCTCTCTGCATGCTCAGAATTTATTCTTGGATTATTCGAAGATTCTAGTGACTGCCATCTTGGAAGGTCCAGGGATTAATCTCCATGATGGCAGAACAAACATATTTAGCAGTTCTGTAACCGTAGTTCTTTCAAGCAACTTAGCTGTAAACGGAGTGCAATTGCTTGTGCACTGTCATTGGTAGAGTTAGATGGCAGGAAGTTGTCTTGAGTCAGTGAAGTCATTTAGATGTTGCCCAGGTGTGGTTAGCTTCTAAGAACTGCCAGAGAAAATCAACATGCAGTTTCTTATCTTCTCTGGTTAAGGCTTAGTTAGCTCAGAGAATTTTTCAATATATACATCCATGTCACATATTGCGTGACAATTTTGTGAATAAGTGAACACTTTACTGTCAAGCGGTGTTGGTTTCTCAGTTAGTTGTCAAAGCGTTTGCTATGGTACACTAATCTAAATAAAGTCCTTAAATCGTATTAATGGAAGAAATATGAATCCATTCAATATATTATGAGTTGATTTCATGAAGTTGATGGTGGATATGCTTTACAAAACAGCAAATAAACCAGGACACAAGTAAACAGGGATATTTTGGGCACTACACAATTCATTCATTCACTCATTCGGACATTTTTATAGTGCTCCTTCAAGTAAAAAAAAACTACTCTGAAGCGCTCCGTGTTAAGGTAAATTTTCTTAGGGACATAACACTACTTTGCAGTAAACTTGCTTTGCACATTAACTTGACGACTGCTGTGGAAATTGATTTCATAATTTTATTTTACGTGATCGCTCTTGAATGAATGTTTCATTGTTACTTGCTGGATTATTTCAGGTTCGTGAGAAAAAGATCTACGTGGGTGGCATTCCGGATGACTGTACACCACTTGAACTGAAAGAGAGATTTCAACATTTTGGAGAGATAACCAAAGTTTCAGTGCACCCTCAAACAGAACAGTAAGTAATAATATATAATAATAATTTTTCATTATTAATTCAGACTCTGACAAGTACATGGCAAGATTACATGACATGGTAGTAACATTCATTGCTGAGTCATGAATGATTAGGTAGCCCATCAAGGAAGCTCTTTGTGCACGTTAAATAATGATGGATCAAAGTATGGCATTTGAACTTGTGTAAGGCATGACAAGGTTCCATCAAGATATCTGTTAACTTACATGGGCAGGTCTGCATCAGAAAGTTGACAGAAATGATTAAATTTGTAATGGACACCTGATTTTACATCTACTTAATGCATCTGCACATTCTGCAGCTAAGACTTTAAGCCTAACAAACTATTTTACCACACACGATGCACTAAGACATGAGGTAGCACATTGGTTAACTATTTATTGGTGCGTTCTCGTGGAGTGATATTTTATATTTTCTTTTAAAAGCATCGAAATTTTGGGACAACGTTAAATTTTTTAATCTAATTTCTTTAGGGTATAAATTTATGGGTGCCTTTAAATTGAGAAGTACATTTCTAAACAGTTGTCCCTTTTCTTGATTATATGTGATACATATGGTGTGTACAATTTTGAGAAACATAAAAATACAAATATGATAGACATTGATAGTAATGGATACCAAATGTTCTGCTGCTCTTTTTCTAAAGCTCTGTGCAAATTACGATGATGGCCCTGATGGGGTATGAATAAGTTCTTCACATAGGTTTTCCAATCATTAGGTTGCTTTTTGCATCAATCGTCATGCACCTTGTGTTAAAATGTCATTCTTCTCTGGTCAATTTAAGCCCTTTATCACTGTTACCATTTGACTGTTTTCTGTTCATGGGGCTGTTTGTTTATGTTTTCAGAGAAAATTATGGATTCTTAACGTTCCGTTATACCAATGATGCTTTGAGACTTAAAGAAGGTTGGTGAATTTTCTATTTTATAATATTTCTTAGCTTGAAACATGCGCATTAATAGAATATGGATTGGAGGGTAGATCATGCAGAACAATGTTCACTCCTGAGGCACTTATTATATTGCTCTGTCACAAAGAGAAATGTGGAAATATCCACATCTCCATTGAATTTAATGGGAATTAACTGGATATAAATATGATGGGTTCCAATATTTCAGGATATGGTTGTGGATTTCGGCTTCTTTTTATGGTTTTGGCGGCTGCAGGAATTTGTGTTCGGGAGGGAACTGTACCAATCTCTATTATGTTGAGCTAATTTCTGCAAGGTGTATCTGGGAACAGGTTACATGCATGAAATTACGGTATATTAACCGTTTCTATCTGTTCTTGTGCATGCCAAGAATTTGTTAAGCCCGTAACTTGTGTGATCCGATGCTCATACAACTATTTATTAAACGTGAAATTACTGAACGAATTTCTGTGTTTTCAGAGGGACATAAAGTTGCTGGTTGTGAAGGTTTCCACTTCTGTTATGGAGACCGACGCAGCTTTTGCAAAGAAGATTACAAAGATTTTGGTAAGTACATTTCAGCCATCATTGTTGGAGGTCTATGTTGTTTTTTAACCCTTTAATGCCGGAGGGTATAGGATTTTCCATACCATTTACTGCCATCTCGGTATTAAAGGCTTAAATGATGGCCACTATTTTGGTAACCACGGTCGACACTGCTAAGTGCTTTGTTTTGGAGTGCCTTGCACATAATGTACTTAAACATATTTACCCATCTTATGCACATAGGAGAAGTTTACATGTGCTTTGTAAAATTGACTTAAATTGAGCCTACAATAAGCCCTGCATTCCATAATGCTTTCTGTAATCATTCAGGTAAAGTAAATCTCATTTCCCAGGCATTTCAGCAGCTCTATTTGTGCTGCTAATTTACAGGCTGTTGCAGCCATTTAATGTTTTTGCAACTTATAGTCGTGTCAGGCAAGCTACGGGCAAGAATAGTTTCATAACAAGCAGCAGCTTCAGCAAGAACTGAAGTTTTGATGCTTACTGATGCACTGCATATATAATATGTCTGGTAGTACTGCTTTACAGAAGTGCATAAAAAATTAATAGAGTTAATGCTGTTTTCAAGATATAATTCTGGGCGTCCAAGGGTTAAGTGATGTTGACAATGCACTGTTAGCTCTTTTGTCGTTTCTTTATGATGGGAAATGCTCCACATGTATATTCAGGTACCGTAGATACTCGAGTATAACGCCACCCGCATATAACGCGAGGTTTGGAATTTTGGCAGATATATTGGTAAAAAGTGCAAGACCCGCATATAACGCGAGGGCTAACATTTTCGAAATTATCAGGAAATTAGACTGCCAAACTTTAGTAGTTGCTATTAAATCTTATGCAAAATACGACCCAAACCGTGTCCAAATGCTTCGAAATTTGATCTTCCTAACTAAATACTACAAAATAGATCTACGCACATCTGACATTTTGTTTGTATTTATTAAAAAAATAAAATGCAACCAAATTGCGAGTTTGTTCTTATTTGAATAAATTAAACTTTCTTTCAACATGTGAGCGAAAATTAATGTAGTTCCCAAGGCCGTATCTAGGGGGGTGTTTTGGGTGTTTGAACACCCCCCCGAAATGGGAAATGGAAAAAATAATATAATGCATTTACCAGCATTTGATGTAAAAACCATGAAATAAAACCATGAAAACACCCCCCGAAATAAAAAAATGTACAAAATAATAGAATGCATTCACTAGCACATAATGGAAAAAAACAAGAAATTAGGCGAAAACTGGTAAGAAAGCCGTTTCCGATGACTAAAAAAAGGTCGACAGAAATTGTCCGCCGACGAAACACCCCCCGAAATCAAATCCTGGCTACGGCCTTGGTAGTTCCTTCAATGCAATGCTAGTACCAAAGACTAAAAGTTTCGAAGATCAAGTCTCTTACAAATTAATGTCTGCTGGCACAGCCGATGGAGTCAGCCTACCGTCCATTCATTTAAGCTGTACAGCAACACATGCGTCAGCGCATTTAAAATTGTTGCATTTATTGGTCATGTCACTACAAGGACTGTAGGGAACCAGCGTATCGGAGCTACTGGGATGCAAATTACCGCGTTTACAAACTAATATATTTAAGCTGGTATGCGATAGCGATCATCCAATATCAGTTTAAAAGCATCAAATGACTTCAACAAGTAAAATATCTTGTGTAATAAAAGTTAAGTTTCAACTAGTCTCGCATATATCGCGACTACCCCACTTTCTGCTCAGAAATTTGACCTAAAAAACTCGCATTATACGCGAGTATCTACGGTATTGCTTATGCCTTTTAAATTTATTTTATCTTGTTACATTTTTGAAGCTTCATTGTGCCATCTTTATTGTTTCAGATAATATGTGGAGTCAATCATGGGACGTTGATGTTGGCTACCATGCGAAGCCAAAACAGAGTGAAGATGCGGCATTCGAAGATATGCTGAAGGCGCATCTTAGAGACCAGAGAAGAAAGAATCACTGATGAAGAGATCTCTTAGACTAATTTCTTCATAGCTTTAACACTCAGTGTCTTTCTTGGCCAAAGCTGACGAATGTAGCATCATCTCCTAGAATTGATCAACATCATTGAATATTTGGTCTCGTAACTTCTGAACTGATGGACGACGGATGTAAATAATTAATTTTTAATGGTGTGCAACTGTTCAGATGCTTCATTGAGTCTTCATGTCTGTGCTGTGCTTCAGTTAGATGGAAAAAGCGAATAAAGCTTACAGTCTAAGAAGTGCTTTTAAATGGGCAAGCTTATAGCGCTTGGCTTTATCTTGTGTGGTTGCTCCTTCATTGGCTGCAGTCTGTGTGGAGTTAGACTGGGGGCTGCTTTGTTGAGCAAGATTAACAACAGACTCTAGAAAATTTATGAAGTCTTGATGTGTCATTATAATAATTATGTGTGTACCTTGAAAACTTATCTATAGGTGTCTGAAATATCTAAGACTCAATCTTACTGCAACATTCAAAGATGTAGAAATTATATTTGGATTAAAATGTCATGTCTTGGATGGAGAATTGGTCAAATGAAGTTAACCATTTTCCACAGAGCACTGGCAACGAGACAATCCTGAGCACGAGAAGGAAGTTTATCTGTGCCGCAGTTGTGTTGAATTTCTCTGTGATAATCTCTGGGGAATTGCCTGATTTAAGTGGACTCCGTTGCTATCAAGAGAAAACTGGCAAACCTCTTGCCTTTAGACATTTAGCAATTGTAAGGTTCTAGAAGATGCACTTGGAATAAATTGCTAATTGTAACATTTTTATTTGCAGCGTTTGAATCCCTGTTTAACTCTTCATGCTAGGTCCACTTGCTGTGTGTAGTTTGTGGTTTTGGCATGGGATTTACCTCATTTGTATACAGCTGTTATTGGTAAACATTGTTATGAGTCAATGTCGCTGCAGTTTTTTACCAGTTATTTAGTGCTCAATTGTGCTATCGTGTGGCTCGTAGTGACATTAGAACATGACGTATGGAAATGTGACACACAATGAAGCGCTGTGGAATTTTTTTCCCGCTTGACATACCTAATCCAGTCTCCAGAAGTTGCCTTCTAACGCCGATCTTGCATCAATAGTAGTTCATTTATTTTCCATGTAGAACTGCATTCAGTGCAACTTTGCGTATGCACATGTGTGTGACTTGTCAATGATGTGAAATAATTTGTCAATGTTGATCTCGATGGTAGAATCCAGAATTAATTAGAGTTGTCGTTACAATTGATGGCAAATTGTTGTGGAATGACAGTGCTCCAGCAGATTATGACTGCTACTTAATAGTTGCTGATTGTGTAGCACTTTGATTTATGAATATCAGTGTACGCGTTGCAGATATTTTGCATGGTTTTAATTAGGTGTTCACACACAGCATCTTTAAGATCCGCTCATTAGTGACCAGTGAAGTGGCAAGCTCTCACTTTATTTTGCATTGATGGAGCCATGATACTGATCAGCCATATTGCCTCGTGTTGTTTGGTGGCACAGCACTCGATGTCTGTGAAACGGTTTAAGGCTCCCTTTTATGATTATTGTGATCCTACATTCATGAATGCCAGTGATTCTCATTTGATAGAGAGGACAATGAAATAGGTCTTGAAAATGCTTGCTTATAGACTTGTTTTCGGTAGTTTTGACCAAGCATAGAGTTTCACCATGAATGATTTGTTAATTAATCATCGTGCAGTGAAGAACTGAAGATACTTCATTGCGTACTTCGTTCAGCGCAAGTGTTTTTTGTATTTGTTATGTTTGCGACTCTGCTTTGTGTGCAGCGATTTTGTAAGCAACTCGCATCTGAGGAAGGCCGTACAGATTCTGTTAGCTCTTTCGCAGACCGCATGTTTTATAAGTTTAAACTGAACCTCAAGAGATACTGGTTCCTACTCAGGAATTTATAAGCTATTGTAATACACATTGGTAACACTTGCAATTGGGAAACCAGAGCAGTTCATTGTTGACGCGCTAAAAGTTGAACGATTTGACTGAAATATTTCATTCGTTGGACAAAGTCATTTGAAGCACTAACATCAGTATTTTTTAAACAAAGTAATTTTTCATGATCTTTCTGTTTAAATAAGTATTTAGGTGCATTGTTGAGTTTTCTAGCTGTAAAGGCCAAATAGCAACTTTAGCAGTTTTTAAGGGTTTCTATGAAGGTACTGTATGAATATCTAAAAAAACACATGTGCTTATTATAGGTTATGCTTTAGACAATTTTTTGTATCTTAGTGTATTACTCTTGGTTGAGTCCTACACCAACATTGTAGTAGTTAATAATAATTGCTTGTTGTTCCATGACAGCAATTCAAGAATTGTTTCACTTTCGGTGATTGGATGGTATATATATATGGAAGGGGTTTACTGTACATTTTGTAATTATCTTTAAATATATAATTTTATTTACAAAATTTCATGGATCAAGAAGGGCAACTCTTTGGAGAAGGCGTCAGTCATAAAAGCTTTGTCAAACATAAAGTTATATAGTAGAGCTTGTTATTTTATTAAGTGAAGTGTTGAATTTTGAAAATCAAGCATAAATTTTCATTTAAGTGATCTTTTGGGTGTTAAATTGATTAATTTGTTTATTGTGCTGGTAAATTTTGCTGTTGCTTTCCAATTAAATGGTGAAACAGATTCAGATAAGTGCCATAAATTTTTAATCATGTTTGATAATTTTTGGCACCAAGGCATCTATCTACGTAAGTAAGTGTCAGTGTTAGGTGATGGTTTGTTTTGTCCATTCTTTGATGATGTTCCTGTGATTTCCCTGCATGCTGTTAAACATGTATTTGAACACCTTGTAGTTTCTTGAGAAAAACAAAAACCTTCTGTGCAAATCACTAACAGATATTCTGCTGATTTTGGTGTCGGCTCTGTACTTAGCTTTATGCTTCTTTCTTGTAGGAATTTTTCTCGACTTCTGTTAACAAGAAATGCTTGTGTGCGAAGCTTATTTTTCATGTAAATTATGGTGGACTGGCTTTTCTGTAATGCAGTGATGTGATGTAGAAATGTATAAATACAAATTGTTGTAGGAATTATGTTGGAAAATACATTTTTCAATTAAAATGATTATAATCCTGATAGCAGCTGAGTGACGTGCAATTACCTGAATGGCCATAATTATATGACATACCTGGACACCTCGGATAATAATAATAATAATTTTTCTTTAATTCAACGCCTGCAAATGCACTGTGCTTTACATGTACGAGTTATGCAGTAATCTTAATTAACATCAAACTGAACAGTCTGCAATACACAGCGCTATTAGCAGCCTACAAAGCAATGTCCGCCCAACAGGGGCTCGAACTCACTGCCTATCACTCTCTATGCCAGCGTTTTATCTATTACTCTGCCGGTGGCAATCCACTCTGATCAGCGAACCAAGCTGAGCTTCTGGTTCCACGCTTTCGGACTGCTATTCAACAGCGCTGTTCATTCTCGATAGCTGATCCTAGAACCTGTACGTCACTCCACTCTGTTCCTTAGCAGTCTAAAAGCTGTCGTATTTAGCTGTGGCGCTATAATAACGTATCCTAATAAGTGGATAATTGACTGATGGAAGACAGAATGAATGAATGGCAATTCAAGTATTGTAGTGTTGATGATATGATGGGGAAGGATGGCTGCGGTCAGGGCTTGAAGTCTGGCTGGACGGTCATGGGCGGCGTCCATGCACTTATTTTAAAATCTGAACGCCGTCCTGCGGCTCCTGCCACTTATTGGCCAGCACAGCCTGGAAAGGTAAGTGGCGTCCAGGCACTTAATTTTGAAAGGTAGGGACGTCCAGGCACTTATTTTTCCACACTTTAAGCACTGGCTGCGGTTCATTTGCCTTACGATGACCTAATTCTGTGACCTAATTCACTGCCTTAATTCTAATGCTAGTAATGCTTCATAGCAACTTCATTCAACTATTCATTCAGCCATTTCAATCTTTGCACGAAGAAGCCAATATTGATCCCACACAATAGCCTAACAGTAAGCATGAAGTGGAAGCTCCAAGTGGCAGTTTCTGACAGTGAATCTCACAAGATTTTGCATTAACCCTGCAGCCGTGTCAAGATGATCTGTTTAATGTCGTCCGTTCTGCCAAAGTCGGCCTACCCCAGGTGCCAGGTGGTTTCGGGGAAACTCTAGGCCTTGTGTCAGTTAGCAGTTACGAACCGCAAAATTGAAAGCCGCTGTTTTCTTTTCACTTGCGTCAACTTCAGGACTTAATCTGTAAAGACTTTTGGTCTAAACTCTAGAGAGATTAGAGAGCTATATATATATATATATATATATATATATATATATATATATAGGCCTATTATATTATATTAGGCCTATAGACTTTTTCTAAGAATCCTTGTTTTAGGCCTACATCTGTGTTGAGCTAATTCAATCGATTTGCGTCACTGCACGGGTACACAGCTTACAAAAGATCTTGCGAAAGAATTGGCGCTTTATGACGTCATCAGCTGCGTTTCACCTTTAGCTTAGACTACGCGCCGCACAAACGATAATAATATGTCGTCTGCAACTGTCGGAACATCGATCTGAAACAACAAATGTCAGAAGTTTGAAACCTGACGACTGACAACATGCCACCGAAACCAACCGCCGCGAAGAATAAACCAGTTGCAAACGCCAAGAATGCGCCACCGCCAGCAGCGCCCAAAGGAGGCCCTGTACAGCGTAAGCCTTCAGCCGGAGCGAGTTCGACCAGAGCATCGACCAAAGCCACTGGCAAGTCTCCTACCGGATCGAGTCCGACCAGATCACCGCCGGCCAAAGGCAAGTCTTCCGTCTCAACCAGTCCGACGAACAAATCACCGGACTCTGCAGCAACCGCCGAAAAGCTATCCGTGTCAGGCAATGGTGATGCTCTTCCGCAAACGGACAGCAAGACTGGTAGTATCGCCGACCCCGATAAGTCGAGCACTGAAGCAATTCCCAAAGCCGACGACGGAGGAGGAGGAGGAGCAGAGGGTGGTGAGCAGACGGTCGTGGAGAGCAAACCACCGGATGGCGCCATTGGGTTAGACCAGGACGCTCTGATGCAGGGTCTTCTGGAGCTACAGGAACACATCCAGGTCGACAAGAGCAAACAGCTGGAGCCGAGCTACCTGGATGCGCTGAAGGCGAAGGTGAGTAAACTGACGAACGACATGGACCAACTAAAGAACTACTGTGATTCGTCGCAGAAGCAGATGGAGACCGTGAGGACGCCGATCAGGTTGATCACGGACAAGATCTTCCGAACGATCGCTGTGCCGGAAGCGACAGAGGAAGGTCACAAGAAGACGCTGGAAGAACTGGAGATGGAGGTTCGTCAGAAGCATCTTCACGTCCAGCTGGCCAAGATCGACGATGAGCTGCTGAGGATGAGCAAGATCGCCATAGAAACGGAGGCAGCAGCCATTGAAGCGAGCCAGGCGTGCGCTGAGGCGGTGGAGGTGGCCAAGCAGATCCAGGAGGAATTGGAGGAGAAGAAAAGGCAGGAACAGGAACTGCTTAAGAAGATGGAAGAAGAGAAGAGACTGCTGGAAGAGAAACGATTGGAGGAGGAAAGAAAGCGAATCGAGGAAGAGAAGAAAGAGGCTGCACTGATCAAACTGAGAGAGAAGGAGGCAAGGCAATGGCCGCTGATGAATCTCAACGTCGAATCGGCATTAGAATTCGACGCAGGCGTTGGCTGCATAATTCGAGCAGACCCACAGTACTTCAAGAAGTCGGACGTCGACTGTGCAGTTGTCGACTTGCAGGAGGCCGGCTACGTCTATGCAGACAACGAGGAGGTCATCAGCAACGCCATTGAACTGTCTCCCACGTCTCCGACCTTCCAGCTGAAGTGCAACCTCTGCGTATTTATACCGCACAATCTTTCTCGCCAGCAGGCTGCGTCCAGAGAACCGATCATCAAGGTCGAGTTGACGCCCGGGCGATGGACGGAGATAGCGACGAAGGACACGACGCTCGACAAGTATCGTGAGTTGAAGTTCGTGCAGGGTGATGTGAAAGTCTTCTGCAAGCTGATCGTCGTGTCTCGCTTCAAGAAGGACCACCTGAAGCTGAAGAAACGCGGCGGACGGTTCGTGTCGAACGTCGATCCTCGAGTGACGTTCACGACGACGCCGGAGACGTTCGGCAGGAACGAGAAGGTGGCGATCCAGATGCAACCGGTCGATTCGATGTCGATGGGTGAACTGAAGCGAGCGATGCCAGAGGCAAAGGGTTTGCTCACGTCCAGCTCATTGTTCACCATCGAGTGGGAGAATCGGATTTTCGGAACGCCCATTCTCATGACTCTGCCAGTGCCTCCGAACCCGGTGGTCGTCAAAAAGGCTGCAATGGCACGCGCAGTCAAAGATTCGAAGGGTAAGCCCGCGGCTGGTGCAGAAGAAGGTGCCCCCCAGGAACCTGCAGAAGTTAAGGAGGAGGTTGCTGTCAAAAAAGAAGAACCGAAGGTGCTGGGGCAACGTTTGAAGGGAGCCGACGCAAAGAAAGGGCCTGACGCGAAAAAGGGGCCAACGCCTGCAGATCCTAAAAAGGCGGCGCCAGATCCTAAGAAGGGCGCAGAAGACGGGAAGAAGAAAGGGAAGGAAGGAGCTGGAAAAGGAAAGGAAGGAGATCCGGAAGGAGAACAGGATGATGCGTTGGGTGGTGGACTGTCTACGAAGCCAATAAAGTGGTACATGGGACAGTACGCGACGAACACGGACGACGAAAGAGACCAGTTCTTCATTCTACAGCTGAGCGAGAAGAAGAAGCGATGGGTTGCCGAAGAGATCGAGATCGATCCGGTGAAGATCGATATGATCGAAATGAAGCTAAACCAACCGATCGATCGGTTCGTCGTCTTTCGGACGTCCCTCAACCTCACGTCCAAAGAGGCCGAACGAATGGCCGACGCCCTGCATGCCATTCTCATCCATCGAACGGTTCAGCTGATCGTGCGCCAGAAGGTGGACGACGCGTGTGACGTCATGGTCTACGTAGCTCCAGTGACGAGACTCGAAAAGATCACGAGGAAACTTGCGGACGACGACTATGACGTAGGACCGGAGCCAAGCAAGGAAATCAGCCTCAAGGACGGCGATCTACTCGACCTCTCCTTCCGAGGAAACGTCAAGTGCATCAACCAGAACGACAGTCCGAGAGTCATCTTCAATACGAATCTTGATACAAAGTTCCAGCTGAGCATACAGGAGCGCGACATCTTCGTGCAGAAGAGCTACGACGTCTACCGTGGCTTCATTCAGCTGCGCAAGGTCACCAAGGTCGTCACGATGCCGGTGAGAAAGAAAATCGTTGCTCCTGTAGTGGTTGCGGTGAAAGAACCAACGGAGCATGAGAATTCAGAGGAAGAAGAAGAAGAAGGAAAGACTGCCGACGAAAGTCTACCTCAGGTTCAAGAAGCTCCTTTGAAGCCAATCATTGAATATAAGCCTTCCTTACTGACGGAAGTCCTAGTCACGTTTCCAAAGAACTTAGAGCTGCTTGCGCCGAAGCCTTTGCGGAAGGCTCCGATCACCTATCTGTCTCTGAATGACCCGGTCAGTGTCGAGGTGCTGACCAGAATCGCCACTGACCTTGGTCCCGAGTGGGTGGCTCTGGCATCGACTCTCGGCGTTAAACCAGTCAACCTGATGATTCTACAGCGGGATTCTCACTTTCAGAAGAGGTCGGAGTTCTTCCAGAAATACGAAATGCTGCTTCTCTGGGTCAAGACTCTGGAGAAGTCGGAGGACAAGGCAGCTATCCTGGCTGCTGCACTTGAAGCTCACGGTAGGGAAGATTTGGTGCGACATCTCGATGGGGGTCACGCTGCACGAAATTCGCTCGCATAACAACAACAAAGTACGCTGCTGTGCTCTAAGTATAACAACTGATTTAATAAAATTGCTGAACCCGACTGAATGTTCTGTGTCGTGAATCTCGTGGCTGGAGTTTTAAAGGTTTTCTGAAGTTATGGTTCGTCCACACTTGTAGGCGCACAGCTATACGTGAGCAAAAAAAGTACGAAGGGTCATCGAAATGAGACGAAATGTGGAGAGGGAGCGGATTAGCCCCTATGTGAATCCCATGATTAGGGTAGACTACATTAATTTTTGTACGCAAAGTTTTTCCAGTAAGGTAAAGCCTGTGCCTTGAACACCAACTCCATGCATGGTGTGTATGCCGGAAGCAGATCTTTTCTATGTCAGATCATCATTGATAATGCATGGTTCTGTTGGAGCAGCCTAGCACTGACTATTCAACTTCAATAGTGTCTGTCTCGTCTACATGTTGGCCTATAGTCTTAATGCTGATAGCGCAATCGATACTATAGCCTCAACACCTGCATGTCCATGGGTTCTTTTCATTAGTTTCTCATCTAGGCCTACAGTCCGCGAACTTGGAATTGTCCTTGATCAGAATCTCTCCTTTACTGATCATGCTGAACGTATCAATGGGGCGCGGTGGTCTAGTGGTGGCGTCGTTGCCTTGGAGCCGGAAGGTCCGAGGTTCGAATCCACCTCCCCGCGTAAGGACCTTGGGCAAGTCCTTCACTCACAATTGCTCAGAGCTTCGGCGTGAAACTCCGATGCAGTGTCCGCTCTGCATCGGGAGCGCCTCTGAGTAGAGAGAGCTTGAAGGGGCGCTATAACAAGTGCACATACAAACAAACAAACAAACAACCTCCATCTCTGATCTCCGTTGCCTTGCATGCTGTGATTGCTGTCGCGATGTAAGTAATTATTGATCCCACATCTGCGCCAGTGTGTAAGCTTTGGAAGCACCATCTTTGCTGGAGTTATAAATGCAACTACCATTTGGCCTATATAAGCTTGTATTAGTACTGGTATATAATATATTCCGTTTGCTGTACACGGCAGTGTCAATGCACCTCAATTCTTAGCACGGCTAGCCCTGTTATAGGAACAAAAGTAACATAGCCTATAATGGACACTATACAGTTGCAGCGTCTAGGCCTAAAGATGACTGACCACAATTATACACCTTGATTCAAAAAAGTAAGCCAAATTGTTTTTCAAATATCTCCAATGCCTGATAACATATCACGCTAGAATTTTCCAAATATTTAGAGAATTGGACCAAGAATGTGATTCCAAAATTTAATGAGATGAATTTGAACGGATAGAAAGATATGAATCTTTCAACTTCATATGCCGAAATTTTAGTTTACAAGCAATTTTCTGATAAAGAGGAAGAAGAGGGAGGAAAGGAGGAGAGGAGAAAGCGGGAGGGGAGGAAGGGAAGAGAGAGAGGAACGGAGAGAGGGAGGGAGGCAGGGATGGTGAGAGGGAGGAAGGGAGGCAGAGGAAGGGAGGGAGAGGGAGAAGGAAGGGAGGGGAAGGAGGGAGAAAGAGAAAGAAAAGAAGGAAGGGGAGGGAGGGAGAGAGGAGGCGGCAGGGGAATAGAGGTAGGGAGGCAGAGAGGGAGGGAGGGAGGCATGGGAAGGGAGGTAGGGATGGAGGATGGGAGGGTCCTTTCAGCCACAGCAACGCGTGGCCGGGTTCAGCTAGCTGTGAACAAAGTGTTATTCTCAATAATATTATTTTTTGATTTTTGGTGCCAATATTTCTATTTATTGTACAGGTTCGGTTTTTCCGTTCACTGTGTAATTATAGGCCAATAGATCCATGTCTGCAGTTGTTTATCAAAATAGACCAGCAGCAGCAGAAATGAGCTGCTGAACTCCATAGGCTACATTAAGAAATTATTATTGTAATCATGTAATTATATTTTTGAAATATTAAAACATTCTTTTTATCAGTACTGAAATAAATGAGTAATTTTTCTAAAATTACATCTTGAAATGGTACCTTTACAATGTGGGAACTAAAAAAGAACTTATTTTGTAAGTATACTGTACATAGCCCACAGCCCTACTTTATTTAAGTCTTGGGCCACTAATTAAATAGTAATTATCAGCACAAAAAAGTAAGCTTAGCTTTTTTTGTTAAGAACAGCTTAAACTGCTACCATTGCAATGTGGAAATTCAAAAAGTTTCTGCTGGTCAGAGGTACGTACATGTAGCCTACATCTCCTCCCCATACCCTTCCCCTCTTGGCACTACGCGTCTCACAGATCGTACTCCGGACGCTCGATGGTCTCGCCCCCCGAGAAACCTGGATTTCCCCCCAGGTGAGGGGACTAGATTAAACACTGGTCAATTTAAGCCTAGTTAGGCCTATAGTGTCATGATTGTATCGGCCTACGTCTGTAGACCCAAAGCCTAAGGTGTCCGTCTGAACGTATTTATAATATTCCAAGCATGCTTCTACGAAGCAGATATATTTTCTGGATCAACACACGAGCAGGGAGACAGCTTAATTATTTAACCATAACCATAACCATAACCACAGTTTTTATTGCTCAAAGTGACAGTTGACAAAACATCTTTATTACATATAGTGTCTATAGAAACTAACAAAAAGCAAAAGGAGAGAACCCTTAAGGGACTACTGTCCCACTGACAGGGTTTCCCAAATACAAGTGAAAGTAAACAGCAACAGGTTATACGAATAATGGAGTGATAAAGTTAAATTTTTATCTTAACTAGTTAACTAAACATCCTGGGGAAAACATCTAAAGGTGATGTTAAGTGTGCCAAATTAGAAAAGTCGTTGAAAATAAAAGAATAAGGGCAGATACATAGATTGAGATTTTGTAGTTTAATAGGAGACAGCGTAAAGTAAATGACATTTAAGTTTACGTTTAAAAATGGTGAAACAGAGGGAATTCCGAATAAACAAAGGCAAATTGTTCCAGGTCTTAGGACCAGCACTTTTAATTGAGAACATACGAGTATTTGTTCTAGTGATAATACGTCTATAATTACATGAGGATCTGAAGTTATAGGGAACTAAGTCAGAGGTTAGAGTAAAGAAATCCGCAAAGGCATGAGGCAAAAGATTATGCATATGTTTGAACATAAGTTCGGACGTTTGCATGACTCTTATCTGTTCAATGGTAAGTATTCTTAATTTAGATAATAGGAGATGTGAAGAAGACAGGCGGGAGAGCCCCATAATAATCTTTGCAGCTCTGTTTTGAAGTGAGGTAAGTCTTGTAAGTCGAGAAGAGTAATTAGAAGCCCAGACAAGATTGCAATATGAAAGATAGGGATGAATAATAGAGTAATATAAGCTAAGTCTAATTCGAGGTGGAAGAAGATAAGAAATACGGGTCAAGATACCAACACTTTTAGCTATCTTTTTAGAGATGTTTTCAATATGAACCTTCCAAGTTAGAAATCGGTCCACATGGACACCCAGGAATTTAGTTGATATTACTTGGGGTATATTGAAGTTGTCCATAGAAATTGTTAAATTTATGTCAGGAATTGATTTACGATGAGAGCAAAATAAGATATAGTTAGTTTTCTTAAGATTCAAAGATAACTTATTAACACGAAACCAATCAACAACGTGTGAAAGCTCTCGATTCATCAACTGAAAAAGTGATTCATAAGATTTATTGGAGGCAAAAATGTTAGTATCATCAGCAAATAGAACAAAGCGCAGTGAAGGGGAGGCGTTAGGAAGGTCATTGATAAAAAGTAAGAAGAGGAGGGGTCCAAGGATAGACCCTTGTGGGACACCAAATTTGATCAGATTGATTTTGGATAATGAACCATTGCACGAAACCTGTTGCATTCTATTTGAAAGATAGCTCCTAAACCAATCAAGGGCAATACCCCTTACACCAATATTTTTAATTTAGAAATTAGAATGTCATGATTTACAGAATCGAAAGCTTTCGCAATGTCAATAAATATGCCCAATGCAAATTCACCTCGATCAATTATAGAGGATATGTTATCCTGGATATTGAGAAGTGACATGGAAGTAGAGTGGCCTGGTTGGAAGCCATGTTGAGAATCATGTAGAATATTCTTTTTGGTAAAGTAATTAAATAATCTTGAATACATAACTGCAACATAAGCGTTGGTACTTTGCTTGACAACGTGACGCAAATATTACGTCATCGTACGCCTATTGTTCGATCCTCTGGATTTCGATCGCAGCTCGAATTATTGCTACTTTTGTTTATTAATTTGTTATTAAGTAATTAAATTTGCAACCCGAGATAGTACGGACATGCCGAAATGTGAATGGGAGCTCGTAGAAGATAGGGCTGCCAACTTTTAATTTTGCCATTCCGCGACGTCTGCAGTCACTCGATGTGCTACGAGACGTATGTATACCAGGTAAACTGTCCAGGTTCATAACCGCATATATTATATAGACCTAATGTAACAAATTTAGTCAGTCCAATCTAAAATTTACAACCTGTTTAAAAGTCATTAATAAAAGCAGACACATAATCAAAAGACAGGCTGCTCGTCAAAAATCAAGAAGTGTAAATTTATGATTATTAGGCCTATCATGTTCAACACAGCGTTTCAAATTCTAGTAGCCTAGCCTAGGCGTATCAGAGTAGGCTACAGCAAACTTATGAGCAGGGCCGGATTAAGCAATGTCGGGGCCCTTTTCGGGAATTTTTTGCGGAAAATTTGTAAAATATTTCGGGGAAATGATGCCATTTCGTTCGCCAAAAAAGTTGATGACCTTTTTTTTAGTCATCCGCCGAAATTTTTGGGAAAATAGTCGTGTGGCAGAAATTTGCTGAATTTTTTTTACACATTTGTGGGGGCCCCCTAAAGTGTGGGGGCCCCTGTTCCGCGGAACATGTTGAACATGCCTTAATCCGGCCCTGCTTATGAGCCCAGCCCAGGTAGCCTAGTATTTTATTCTCTCATACAATATTATTAGGCCTATACGTCATGCTTGCAGATTACATCATCATCATCATCATCATCATCATCATCATCATCATCATCATCATCATCACCATCATCATCATCATCATCATCATCATCATCATCATCATCATCATCATCATCATCATCATCATCATCATCATCATCATAATCCTTGGGCTGACAGTCACAGCCCGTAGGTGCCGACGCCACTCTCTGTCTGAGTCTGTGTCGTGTCATGCTGCCCAGCCTCAACCGGTCGAATCAGCAGGTCCGCTCCATACCATAAACATCTTTGGAGCACCTAGACCACCTTGCCTGATTGAAGAGAATATTGGGAGAGAGGCATGAAGGACAACCTGGGTCAATGCCCGTACATTGTATGTGTCCCACACTCTCTCCTCCGACTCTCTCCACTGGTCTGTCCTGACTGGCCTGTGCATGTCTGCTCCACATCATGACACCTTGAAGCATCTGGGTCGCTATGTCACTTGTGTCGTGGTTTTTGCGGATTTCTATCGTTTTGGTCTTTTAATGCCAGCGTATCGCCTGCCACCCATCTGGCAAACCTTCCTCCTTTTGTCCGGGCTTAGGACCGGCACAAGGACGTTAATTTGTTGGTTCCCTTTGGCGGAGGATGGATGCAGTTTAACGTCATGCCCAGGACAAACAGATTACAGCTGTCATTTATTAAATTACTACTAGGACTGAGATGGAGAGCATACTTATCTTAAACTTAGCCTACTTAGGCCTATACTTCTTAGCTGTAAACAGTTCCAGAACACTGGGCACAAGGTCGATGAAATCAGCACATGGCATTAAATTCTCTCGGGGGCTGTAATTATTGAAGTAGGAGTAAAATTAGCAACCAAGCTATATCTGTTGCACTCTGTCTTCAACCGAACAGCGTTTCATCGCCCTTCTCATTCATCTTTGCATTCTTAAACAATGCTATTCATGATCGTCATCGTCATTCGCCCGTGTCATAAGAAGAAGAAGAAGAAGAAGAGGATCGAAGAGGAAGAGGAGGAGGAGGATGGGGAGGAGGGGTAGGGGAAAGGGGAGTGGGAAAAGAAGAACAACAAGTTGTCAACAACAACACAACAACAACAAGACGGTTAGGCAACATAAAACTAACGTACCTGTTCTGATGATTATTGTGCCCATAATTATAGACGCTGACTCGTAAAAATTTTCACAATTGGCGCGGGCCATTGGTATAATGAACACATGTAAAGACGTACCCGAATACGAACAATAATAGATGCTTTGCTCTTAGCTAATAAGACCAAAGAGCTAAATCTCTTGTTGAAAGCTGACTGGAACCGACATCAAATTAAGTGAAACAAATATCAGTGAGCAAATCGGAGGCCTTCTTGTAAATCGCAGAAACGTCATTATACTTAAATGCGAATCATTTTGATAGGTCACCATCTTGGCCACTACATGTGCACTTAACTAACCATGTTTTTTAAATTACAAGAATAAAAAACATGCAGAATCATTACAAATACAACATTCCCAATGAGAAGAGTGCTTTATCAGTTTTTGAACTTGTCAGCTATAGGCAGCTTTTGTGTCTGAATTGAAGAAGACTGAGTTGAGAGGTCTACGGCTTTGATGTCAGGAAACTTAAGACGACATAATATGCTGAAATTCCAACCAGACCAATGAGGACATTGGCTCCACTCGGGGATAAAGAAACGCCAGTAGATCTACTCTTTTTAGGCCCTTGTTTTCCTGAAATGTGTAAACAAATAAATTTAAAAGCTGCAGAAAGAAGCTGAAAATGGTGACTTTAAATCAAATCAATAAATATTTACAATAATAAACAATACACATTTTTACAAGGTTTATAGATATGTCTATTATTGTCTCATGTGTGTATCAATCAATTCAATCACTTTCTCCCGCACCAAGCGCATGCTTACCGTCTTAGTGAGTACTGAATGCCCAGAGACCTCTGCACCAACTCCTTGCTGATGATATCCAAGTTTGCATCCAATACTATCCGTCTGATGCAGTCGGCGCTGTGCTGATGTGCCTGGCTGTTGATGTTTTTACCTCTTCGATGGCATCATATCGGCTTCTGCTGAATCTTGCGAGACTCAGTTTATTTGAATGGGTGGACGTCGGCAACTAGAGAGCATTGATTTGCTCTCTACAGCTTGCTCGAATTATTTTTCCTGAGATTAGTTTTTCTCTCGGGATCCGTGATCTGATCGTCGCCCCTTAACCGTGACCCGTGACGTTAGTCCTTAACAACATGTAAACTTAGTCTCTCGAAGCTGTATTTATCAGCTTCATCCAAAGATTTTAACAGGGAGGAAGATGGCGCACCAATCACAAACCGTGGAAAGAGGTCGCGTGGTGATGATGATGATTTTGCCCGAAAACGGCGAGAATCGCAGCCATTTTTAAATAACTTATTTATAAGTTTTTTAATAAAATAATTTCTTTCAATTTTGCATTTTGGCCGAGTAGAAAGTTTTTTAACATGTCGACCTATTGTGCAGCATGCTATAGTTAATAAATACGCAATTTTGGGCGATTATACCCGTTAATGGGTTCGAGATTAAACAGATGACGGCAAAAACCGTCAAACCGATGCGATTCACTTCAAAATTATACACTGAGCGCTCGGATAAACGTGACGTGCAAAGCCCGTGACGCGTCAGAAAGACGATCTCTGGCTGACAGGGAAGGCTTCATATTAATCCCAGATATTATTAATCTTTTCGGCAGAGTGACCATCATCATCACCGCGACCTCTTTCCAACTGCTCCCAGCCAATAACCTTTAACTGGGCCATCTTGCTCCCTGTTAAAATCTTTGGCTTCATCAGTCTGAGTAGTTGCTGGCTCGAGGGATGGATGGAGGGAGATAGAGAGAGAAGCTGGGTATATCCCCAAACCCCAAACTATTAGATGGGCCTCATCATTTAAGATATACACTGCATTAATTTTGGTTAATTTGGAAAAGAGTACAATCATGTAACTATGTCCATTGATCTTGTCCAGCCACTGAGTGCCATTGAAAAAATCAATGTATAATCCACATTCAAGTGTATTTCCAAAAAACCCATATATCCAACATAACCTGCATATTTCAATTTTTGTATGAATGTACACGCTATATTCTGTTCTCGTATAATGTTCCCGCAGTGCGTTTGCAGGCGGTTCAATAAAGCACATACTTACTTACTTACTTACCTTGCCATAACAACACGACATATGAAATATGAAGACATGACACATACAATACATATGTTTCGTAGACTACGAAAAGGCGTTCGACAGAGTGGACTGGAGGAAACTGATGAAGGCATTGAGAAGAGTTGGAGTGGACTGGAGGGATAGAAGATTGATAGGCAATCTGTATATGGGGCAAAAAGTACAGATAAGAATAGATGGAGAATACCCAGAACAGGGGAAGGTAGGAAGGGGGGTGAGACAGGGATGCCCACTGTCACCATTGCTGTTTAACATTTATATAGAGGAGATAATCAAAGAGGCATGGGAGGAACTGGAGGAAGGGATAAAAGTTGGAGGAATGTGGATCAGGGCATTAAGATTTGCAGACGATCAAGCAATGATGGCAGAAAGTCAGGAAGGGTTACAAACAATGATGGACAGAATGAACACAACATCAAAAGAGTATGGAATGAAAATCAACAAAAAGAAAACAAAGGTTGTGAGAATAAGCAAAGGAGAGCAGAAGGTAGTCAAAATATACATTGATGGAGAAGAACTGGAACAAGTCACGGAATTCGCTTATCTCGGCAGTACTATTACGGAGGATGCAAGGTGTCACAGAGAAATACAACGGAGGATTGTACTAGGAAAAGATGCATTTGAAAAGAGAAAAGAGATACTGAGAGGTGGAATCAGTAAAGAACTGAAAAAGAGAATGGTAAAAACCTTAGTGTGGAGTGTGATGCTATATGGATCGGAGACATGGACTATGAGGATGGAAGACATCAAGAGAATAAAAGCATTTGAAATGTGGTTATGGAGACGGATCGAAAGAATCAGCTGGAGGGATCATGACTGTAACGAATGAGGAGGTATTGAGAAGAGTTGGAGAAAAGAGATCGATGATACACACAATTAGAGAAAGACAAAGAAGATGGATAGGGCACACACTCAGAGGAGATTCGATGCTAAGAACAATCATAGAGGGGAAATTGGAGGGGAAAAGAACGAGAGGAAGACCAAGACAAAGACTGTTGGACTGGATGATGAAAGACGGTTATCAGAAGCTGAAAAAGAATGCACAGAACAGGGAAGAATGGAGACGTCAAACATTCGAACCTGCCTAAGGGCAGAGAACAGAAAGAAGAAGACACATGAAAGTCTGAGCGGCGGAAGTTGTACGCGAACACTCGGAGTACAATGTATGTAAGCTACTTGAATAATGCGCATTTGTATACCCTGAAAAAATACACGCAGGCGCTTCATCTCCCTCTGACAATCGTATCTGTGTGTGTGTCTCTCTCTCACTGTCTCTCTCGCTGTCTTTGTCTCTCTCTCCCCCTGTTACTGTCTATGTCTGTATGTCTGTCTGTCTGTGTGTGTGTCTCTCTCCCTGTCACTGTCTCTGTCTCTGTCTGTTTCTCTCTTCATACACACAGCGGCATCATCTTCCTCTGACAATAGGATCTCTCTTTCTGTGTGTGTATGTGTGTCTCTCTCTCTCTCCCTGTTACTGTCTCTGTCTGTCTGTCCTTCTGTTTCTCTGTCTGTCTGTCCTTCTGTTTCTCTGTCTGTCTATCTCTCTTTCTCTCTCTTTCTCTCTCTTCATTATCCTTGGGTAATGTGCAGTACAATATCTCTTAGTTTCAGGCAGCTTCCTGAATTAACTGGTGTTTTTAGCTTTAGCATAAGGCAGCGGTTCCCAACCCGTGGCCCGCGGGCCAAAAGTGGCCCGCCAGGCTTCCGAAAATGGCCCTCATCTCTAAAAGAACTAGAGAAAATATATGAAAAAATTGACAATTTGGACAGGATAGAACACATGATTATTTTCTATTCCAATTATTTTATTTTGACGTTTATGAATAACATAAAACACTAATGTCGTTCAACTAAGAAAAAGTGGCCCTCGTGTCGTCCAACTTAGAAAAAGTGGCCCTAAAGTCCAAAATGGTTTGGGAACCACTGGCCTAAGGCTTTAAATTTCCGATTTATGACTATGATTCAAATTAAGTTTTGTATAATTATAACTCGTAAGTTTGACTCACTAGCGGTAGATTTATCGTAGATGTCCTGGTCTGTGGGATCGTTGCACCGATCAGTACGGCAGAAGCAGCGTTGATAACTGGACGATTGTAATACATCTGTCTTGTCGTTGCAATAGTGGTCGCCTTCAAAGTCAACCTTATCCGTCACGCATCCGAATTCTATGATGGTCGCTTTCATCAATACATTATCATCTTTTTCTAAAACATCGAACATCTAATTCGCTTAGTCATGATCATCATCATCATCATCATTCAATATTTTTCTCATTGGCAATATCATAATTCACCATCATCAGTGAGTAAAAATTTCAATTTTGAAGATATCTTTCTATATACTTGTGTAGGCTATTCAACATAAAGACAGGCTATTCAACATAAAGACAGGCTATTCAACATAAAGACAGGCTATTCAACAAAAGAATTGGGTGGGGCATTTGCTAAGAGGTGACTCACTACAGAAAGAAATAATTGAAGGAAGATTGGAGGGAAAAAGATGCAGAGGAAGACCTAGACAAAAACTGCTAGACGGGATCATGGAAGAAGGATACAGAGAACTGAAGAACATGGCACAACAGCGGGAAAAGTGGAGACATTGGACGTTTGGACCTGTAAAGAAGAAGATTCAACATAAAGACAGGCTATTCAACATAAAGACAGGCTATTCAACATAAAGACAGGCTATTCAACATAAAGACAGTCATTCAAAATAAAGACATGCTTTTTTAAGCAGGTTCAATGATTGCAGTTAAGACAGAGATGAAGATGGCACATTGCCAGGAAAATATAAATTTCTAAGCATTTCATTGCTGGCATTATAAGTCTCAAACTTTAAGGTAAAACTTCAAAGCAGCTGAATGCTGCGTATGAAGACAATGTGCGCCTTAACATTGACGTTTTACTAACGAACGACACTTAACTTAGTCGAGGGGCATATTATTTTGATTATGAGATGGTGGGAGGTAGGTGCAGGGTGGAATTATGGGGTTATGGGGGGGAACCGAAATTTATTGGGAGTGGGACGGGTGGCCGGGGATTGGGTATGGGCGGGGTTGGCTGCAGGAGGTGGGGTGCAAGGTGGGAACAAGGGCAGGGGCTTCTATCCCCCCTAAGCTGCCGGGCGCAATACATATTCTCCCCCCCCTTATTGGGCCGACCTACTCTTCCGGCAATATGTATACGCCTAATCTTGTTCCCTAACTATAGGGAATGAAAGTTTCTGGGGGAGAGACAAACAAGCATCCAGCAGACGATCACCAAAACACGAAGCGCCAAGACGGGGAGGGGTTTTGGGTGTGATAAGCGTCCCTCCCCCCATTAAAAATTCTTGCAATTTCCGCATTGCAATTTCTGCAATACAATAAAATACAATGTGGGCCTGCATAATAATGATGTTGTTTTTCTAAGTGTTCAATGTACAAAATATTTTGAAATTTGACAGACTGAAATTTGAAAGATAACTCCGGAGATAAGCCATTTAGTTCAGTGTTTAATCAGTGTGTTACCTAGTCACACTGCTTTGGGGAATTTAGGTTTTGGGGAGGGATAAATGGCTGTTTTGGGCGAACGGAAACCGCTCAGACAGAAATTTTCTGACAAAATGTTTTAGTCTTTCGCCTAATTTTCCTCCTTGAAACATACATGTACTTCCCCAAAATGCTGATGCATGACCTTATTTTTAGTGGGCCTACTTCGATGCTTTGCAGTCAAATTCTTCTACTGACGGGATAACTGCATTTGTATAAACCTGTCAAATTTATATAGGGGGGGGGTCAATGTTGAATTGTATACTTTTTATGGAGGGGGGAATTATTCTACAGGGTGGCTCAAAAAAAAATGTACCACCGGATAAAATGCCATAACTTCGCAACCGATTGACATTTTTCTCCGAAAATTTCCCAATTTGTAGGGGAATGAATTTCCAACAATCCCTGAAAGTTTCACTTGAAAATTTTCTTGTTTGCAAAAGTTACAGCTGTTCAAACTTAAAATTTCGTTTTTTCAAAAATCCGGAGAATAAAGTTCCAATACAATGTGATTTCATTAAGATTTTTTGCAAATTACATCATAAGAAATGATGATGATGTCCTACGACCTCACTAAGAGCTGTAAAGAAGCTGTTTATGCAGCAAACTGTTAGTATTTAGTGATATTTTATAGATTATGGACTCAATTCGTGAATCCATTACTAAACGTCATGGGCAAAGTTTCTGCGGAAGATAAAATGGAAATTCGGACGCTGCGTGAATAGAGACTGGGACATCGCGTAATCATAGCAAAATACCAAGTGAAAAGTGGAGCCTGAGCATATTGAAGGCTATCTGTAAACATGTTTATGTAACGAAGATCAGATGTTGGAAGCGAGGCAGGAAGTGGTCGCTTGGTCTGATGGGAAAAGTACAATTTTCAAGAAATTCGCATGGTAATTGAAAGGGTCAAGTTTGCAAAGCTCATCGTGGTTTCAGCATCAGATTTGCTGGCATGTGTCATGGGTGCCAGAAAAGACTGCATTTAATCCCATTCAGTAGGATAAATGTCAAACTCATCGCTGAACTCTCTTACCCAGACTAATTGAAGACCAGGTAGGCCATGCTCTAACATGCGGTTTTATTTTCCAGCAGGACTGTGCGCCTGCTTGCTCGCACGGCAAGGCTGATTATGATGACGCTACCTTATTTTTGCAATCCACTCCACTAAATTTATTGACAAAGGTGACTAACAACATCGCCAGACCTTAGCCCTCTTGCTTACCACGTCTGGGAAGCTATGCTGCAAGACATTTCATCCCAAGTTGGAGAACATTGGCTAGCTGAAGGAAGTCTTGCTGATAATGTGGGATCAGTTGCCGCAGCAACCGATTAACAAGGCCATACTAAGCTTCACAAAAAGAATTCGAGCTCGTATTAAAGCAGGGAGTGGACATACCCATCATACCCTACAATAAACTGCAAAACGTATTTCTGAGGCCGTAGTGAAAAGTGATATCATTTGACATGGAAATCAAGAATTGACGTTAATTTTTTCCACGGAAATTTGAAAAAACGAAAATCAAAGTTTAAACAGCTGTAACTTTTGCAAATATAAAAAGTTTTCAGTGAAACTTTCAGGGATTGTTGGAAATTCATTCCCCTTCAATTTGGAAAATTTTCGGAGAAAAATTTCAATCGGTTGCAAAGATATTGCATTTTATCCGGTGGTACATTTTTTTTTGAGCCACCCTGTATATACATGTTCACAACACCTATCGATTTTTCTGGAAAATGTTCATTCCTTGGGAACTCCCGCCCAGAGATGTCTAGATTAAACACTGCATTCAGTTGTACTAATACAGTATTTGTACAAGTATTAGCTTTAAATCAAATCATTATAATATGATTGTATCATTTATTAAAATAGTAGGCCATAAAAATATTATTATAATTAGGTAGGCTAATAGTAAATTTTATCGTGGCGTATTAAAACAGTTCATGTGATGAAATAAAAGATAGTAATACTATTATAACTAATAACTAATACAATATTGAAAAATGTTTATGGGGGAAGTAAATTCTGGGGGAAACTCAGCGGCGCCGCCAGGATTTTATTTCTGTATGCACAACTTGCACAAAATAATATGAAGCGAACAGCGATCGATACGAGCTTATATTCAGGGGCGGATCCAGGATTTCTGGTTGGGGGGTGGGAGGGCGTAAATACTAACAATCAAATTCCATATAATTATATATATATATATATATATACAGTGCTTAAAGTGTAAAAAAGTGCCAGGACGCTGTATTGTAGGCCTAATTGGTCGTCAGTGGCGGCGCCGAAGGCGGGAAGTTGCGAGTGCCGAAGGCACGAAGCCCATCCCGACTAGGGGGTCTGGGGGAGCGTCGTAAGCTCCCCCAGCGGGGTCTGGGGCGGAGCCCCAGCGACCAGCGCATTTTTGGCTGTTTCGACCTAAAATGGAGCCATTTTTAGGCTCTTGTTTGCCAGCTATTTGTGAACGGTAAAGTCGCGAAAACTTTAAGAATAAGTCGTTTTCAGTGTCGCAAGATATACCAGGATAACAATAAAAATCAAAATGTTATTGTAAAAGAGAAAGGTTTTGTCTTTACAGTAAGCGGGGGATTATTTGGTTGTGATTGTTACAATGCGATTTTCAATGTGATTATCGATTCGTTCTACAGGGTGAACCTATATAATATATCTTTCTTTGGGCGCATAACGTATAGGTAGGATATAGAATTCTCTCGTGGTAATATGGAAATTCAAACTGTCACCCAATAAATTTAGACCATGTGACAATTATATAAAAGTTTGCGCCCCTAGAAAAATTCCTGCGGACGCCCATGCTAATTGCTAAAGGTTTCAAATTATTACCCCCTCCTAAACATTACCCCCCCCCCTGCAGACTGTAATTTGCATCAATCGTCGCATTTATTGGACTAAAAATATCAGAAAAATAATCTCGCTTCTTGTTTTGGTCTGAAGATTTTCATCCGTTATCCCACTTCGTGGTTTGGTTTGTTATAAATATTTTCATCTGTAACTAAAATACTAAATCGCCGCTGAAGTTACATGGAGAAATGGCTTCGAGGCTATTATTTTTTCCGAGTAAAATATTGATAACAAACCACAGTGGGATGACGGATAAATCTATGCAAATCTAGTGTCCGGGGGTAATCTGAAACCGGTTACGGTACAAGTTACCGGAGGGTGATGTTTAGGAGGTGCAATTTGATACCTTTAGATCGGCATAGGCTATTGCTATGCTATCGTCGCCTTGAAGCCGGAATTTTCCAGGTTCGAATCCACCTCGCCGCGTAAGGACCTTGGGCAAGTCCTTATCTCACAATTGCTCAGCGCTTCGGCCGGAGTAGCGAGCTTGAAGGGGCGCTATAACCAGTGGCGGATCCAGAACTCTTCCAAGGGGGGGGGGCAAAAATCTTAGAACCTGGGATGGGACAGGTGAAACAAATTTCGAAATTTGGTTGTTGGTCGAAAATAAATAGGTATCAGTCTTTGGCTGAAGTACTTTTCATCCGCCAAAAAAAGTTGATGAGGTTTTTTTAGTCATCTGCCAAAATTTTTGTTGAGAAAATCATACCATTTCATCCGCCAAAAAAGTTGATGACTTTTTTTTACTCCTCCACTTGAAAACCGACTGGGGGGCCACGTCCCATGCCATTTTCCGAATAGGGGGGATATGCCATTACAGTGCATTACACCCATATGCATATTGCTAATTTCATACCAAATGGGGCCACGTCCCATGGCAGTTTTAAATGGGGGCCATGGCCGAATTCCCCCCTGGATCCGCCCCTGGCTATAAAAAAGTGCACATAAAAACACATACAAACAAAAATTAAATTTAAAAAAAAAGTTTTGACGGTTTTACATCCAGGAATCCCAGGATCCATAGACCTCTAGGGCCTAGGCGGCTATAAGACGCTCAATGCCAAGATGGCTCTCTATTAGAGTGTAAGTAAGTAAGGAAGTAAGTATATTCTATAGATTGTAAAATTTCAATAGAATTTCATCGCTTATAATAAATTAACAATTTGTGGGGAAATTTTTTGCCTTTCCGCGCTGTACGCACTTGCGTAAGTGCGTACGCCTAACGGCGCCCCTGGGGAAACTTCTTCCTAGAGATGACTAGATTAAACACTGCCTCCATGGCTGGCCTTCCCCCCTATCGACGTGAGTTTTGGCTTTCTTCTGTTTCCCCCCTGTTTTTCACTGGGCGCAAGTCACGCCCGCCTATAGGCCTACATGGGATAGAAGCCCCTGAACAAGGGATAGGTCGGAGTGGAGGCCGAAACACCAAAACTTCACGGGAAACGCCGGATTCCACAGTTAGTGTTGTATAATAATAACAGCGAATGTTATTTCTCATATGAACATTACGGACCTGACTAAGCGCCGGTGTCATGAAAAGGATTATCCCCCCTGAAAGCTATCCGGGGGGATGAATTAATCTATCCCCCCGGATGGAATTAACCGGTCTAGACTATCCGGGGGGATAAACCATTCTATCCCATTTTTTGAAAAATGCGTATAATTAAAAAAATTATACTTTAATCAAAATTTAAAGTAACTCTAATTGTTTTAAGTGACCTAAGCAATGCTCAGAGAAAGGCAACTCGAAATTATTTAGTGTCTCCGAGTGTTTTTAAGTGTTTTAAATCTTTTAAGTGCTATAAAACCAAAGCAAAACAAATTATCTAGTAGGAATAAACATACCTGCTAGTGTCATTGTTCAAAACAAAGCAGATGAAAATTAATTTGCAAAAATAAATTCACGCGGAAGTGTTATTTTTGACTTTTCTTCATTTTGGGGGATACTATTAATATGGAGGATACTCTATTTCGTGACACCGGCCATGAAACACACCAAATAGGCCTGCGGTTAAGCGTCCGCTACCCATCTCTATGTTCCTTTGACATTTGAAACCCCGCAACCGATCAGCAACAAGGGCCTGACCTTTTGTCTATTCTTTGGCATGACCTCACCTTCTGTCTATTCTATGGCATGACCACCTTTTTGAAAATCGAACGCTGACGATAAAATTTTTAATATCGTGCACTTTGGGGATTCATTCGTCAACATAGATCTGAATGACTCAAGACATTTCTGCGGGAAAATTTGAACCTTTGTTTTTGAACATTTTGCCTGCTTAAGTTAAACTGATTTAAAACCCAGTTTGAAATCTTATAACATCTTAATAGTTCTCACGTCATTCAGAACTGAGAGTCTTAATCTAATTTACAAGTAGTATTCTCAACTTTTGCAACTGAAACAGCAAGAGTTTTAAGTTTAGTTCTGAACGACTATTCTGTTCTGTTCTCAGCCATCCTCGATCCGAGGGTATAGGCCGCATCATGTACAATGTTTCTCCAACGCTTCCTGTCCTCCGTCAGTCTTATCATTTCTCCCAACGACTATACTTAAAGAACGGACTGAAGGCGCAAAATTGGCCTGTGAATTCCATAGCTTTTGACCAACCATGCAGAGAGAACGTCCAACCGACTAACACTAATTTGTAGCGAGGTGCAGTCATAAAAAATCGGGGCAACGGTTGATCGATTGCAAGAGATGTGAGCAGGAGACGGATATATTGCGGCTGATTTAGGTGCGGGTCCTGGGCATGACGTTAAACTGCATCCATCCTCCGCCACAGGGGACCATCAACTTCCCTGTGCCGGTCCTAAGCCCGGACAAAAGGAGGAAGGTTTGCCAGATGGGTGGCGATACTCTGGCAGTAGAAGACCAAGACGATTGAAATCCGCAAAACCACGACACAAGTGACATAGCGGCCCAGTTGCTTCAAGTTGTCATGATGTGAAACAGTCATGCACAGGTTGGTCAGGACAGACCAGTGGAGAGAGTCGGTGGAGAGGGCATTGGACACAAAACGGGCTTTTCCCACTGGTTGTCCTTCATGCCTCTTTCCTAACATTCTCTTCAAGCAGACAAGGCGGTCCAGCTGCTTCAAGATATATCATGGTATGGAGTAGACCTGCTAGCCTGTAGAAACTGGGAGATGACACGAGACAGACTCAGACAGAGAGTGGCGTCGGACACCTACGGGCATTGCGCCTATGGTTTATGATGATGACGATGAATTTGTGAGCTAATAGCCTAATATGATGATGATGATGATGATGATGATGATGATGATGATGATGATGATGATGATGATGATGATGATGATCATGATGATGATGATGATGCTCTGCCCGTAGGCAGTTTCATTGGATTTACGCCTCTGGGGATGAGATGAGTGAAGTGGTTTCCCGTTGCCTTCCTCACAGACAATGATAGGTAAGCAACTTGCCCAAGGTTGCTCCGCAGGAGCTTGCACCCATGCGTCCCACACGTGCTAGCCCGAGATATCTAAATCTCTGAATGTCAACTCCCAGCCCGGGGCTTGAACCGCAGTCTGTTGCAACCAACAGACGAATGCCGCTCTAGCTTACCGGTGTAGCTAACTAGGCCAATGAGCTAATATAGACTAACATATATTTTTAACTGAATCATTTTGCTCGAGCGACAGCAGCTGTGTAGTAATTAATACAGATTGCTATCAACGCTATGGCGCTCACTGTAAAGACACTAAAGGCTTCCGAGTCATTTTAGCTCGTGATGATCCCTTTGCAAATCGCAATGAAAAGTTAACTGTGATAGTCGAACCGGCAAGCTCAAAGCAATGCTGCAATTGCGAGTGACAAAATATAGGCCTAATGATTATGAGAATATCTCAATGTGGATGTGAGCTGATCGATTTGCATTGCGTGGTAACATAGTCAGAGATGCATGGCAGTTGGGCGCGTGCTCGAATTCCTTTCCCTCCGACGTTTCTTTCAACTAAGCCAGGTTTCTTTCCGTTCTTAACTTCAGACGGCTTACCCTCTTCAGATTTACCACCCTCATCAGGGGCGGATCCAGGATTTCTGGTTAGGGGGGGGCGTAAATACTACCACTCCAAACCCGTAAATATATATATGAGTGGCGGCGCCAGGATCTCAGGTTGGGGGGCTGAAGCCAACTAGGCCTATAGCAAAAATTTTATGTCGCGCCGAAGGCGCGAAGCTGCGAGTGCCGAAGGCACGAAGCCCATACCGACTAGGGTGTCTGGGGGAGCGTCGTAAGCTCCCCCAGCGGGGTCTGGGGCGGAGCCCCAGCCACCAACGCATTTTTTTTAGCTCTGTTGACCTCAACTAGAGCCATTTTTAGGCTCTTTTTTGCCAGCTATTTCTGAACGATAAAATCACGAAAACTCAAATAAGAAGTCGTTTTGCAGAGTCGCAGACTAGTGTTAAGTGGCAGAGAGAGTCGATGTCCGGTAGTCGAGCCCAGTCGCAATTGATGTCTCACATGTGAGTCGATGTATGACCGTCCACCGCAGTTGAGGTCCGAAAATAAGATAATAATAATAACTTTTAAGCCGATACATGGACATTCATTGTTTTTTGCTTTGGGATGAGGCTGAGTCACATTTAGGGGCTTAACCCCATGACCACTCCCCTGGTGCCGCCAATAGCATAAGCATCTACACTATAATAATAATTTTTATGGTTGATTTCGTTGCCGTTGGTCATTGTCTAGTTTCCTTATTACGAAGTAAGCCGTTTTAGACATTTTCAGCTTTTGGGGGGGGGGGTGAGACACGTTTAGAGGGGCTTAGCCCCCCTAACCCTCTCCTGTCGCCGCCACTGATATGTATGAAATTAGATCATGCAAAACTATAATGATCCTTTTAATAGTAAATGTCGTGGAACTTTAAACAAATATATAGTTTCTCATATAAAACCACTGGTGTCCACTGAAGGTTAACAGTGAAACGATTATAAATCAGTTATCGGTTTTGATCATGCAACCCTTGACCCAAAAAGAAAATAATAAAGTGTCACATGCCAGTGGGTTAACAGTGTCATTCTCCTTGGATATTTTCTGGCGTAGACATTGAGATTGTCATCAATGTCTAACTTGATGTCCTTGTGGACAAACAATAAAATGAGTCCTCGTTCATTGTGCTTTGGAAACACAACTTCACAAATCGCAGACTAGAATTTGCTCGCTCAACACTGCAAGCCGTGACAGAAGTGAGCAGCAAAATGTGAACTATTGTGGTAATATTTGGATACATAATACAACGGGAGCGGCTGTCAGCGAGGGTGTCCGACAGGGTGCTTGGTGTGCTGTTAGCGTTTCTCCACATCTGCTGCCAAAGCTTTAACTCTTGATGAAAAGAATTCGGAGAAGGCAGCTCATCATGATAGTAATGAAGTATACCATCAGCAGTGAGTGCGTCGATGTTTTAAACATTAGATGCATGGAATGAGACTTACATGCAGACCACGAATTGCTTGCTTTGCAAGATCTCCAAATCGTAGGCTAAATTGCAATTATTTTAGTTTTATGTCAGTTTAGCTTTAGAACATTTCTGCAGGTTTAGGGGGGGCGTACGCCGGCTCCGCCCCCCCCCTGAATCCGCGCCTGCTCATTCATCCACCACTGCATGTTTGCCTGTCTGTCTTAGTGGCTGACCAGCCTGCAGACTAACGTCGGCTGCTGAGTTTCGGTGGCCATCGGTGATGTCTTGTGCACCAGCAGCCGTCGTACACTCGTACGACGTCTATGAGAAATATGAGAAATGACTGAAGACTTGTACAGGCTTATTCATTCATTCATTCATTCATTCATTCATTCATTCATTCATTCATTTCAGGCATTTATATAGCGCCTCTTCAAGAAAATCTACTCAGAAGCGCTCCCGACCCAACCACGGCTAAAGAGAACAGTCTTAAGAGCAGAGTAGAACGTAGTCTCAAAGGCTCGAGGCATTAGACGTAGTTCCACAGGGAGCCCATTCCAGGTCGCAGGGCCAACAACAGAAAAGGCACGGCGCTGCACAATAGAAGTGCGCGACCGGGGGACAAGAAGCTCAGCCTGCTTAGAAGAGCGGAGAGAGCCACGGCGCTGGACGCTCAGGGTGGAGCAACAGAGCTCCTGTAAATAGACAGGGGCCACACCCGAAAGACAGCGTACATGATATAAATTTAAACTAATGGCGATAATTTTTTTAACTCTGAAAACTTTCTTGGCAATGTTGCCATCATTCTAAATAACTGTGCAGACATATACTAACCTAATTAACTCAACGTAAAATGTTATGCACCCAAAATTGCGACTGGTGTTGGTATTTGGTAATAATTCTCACCTTTGATTACCATGGTAAGATTATAGCAGACTTTTGATGGGCAGTCCATGTCGGCGAGCGGCAAGGGACAGGGACGGTTGAGAAGGGAGCTGATCATACAGTTGTAGCATTTGAATGCCGCTTGTCTTTGGCCGTCCGATCTGTAGAAACTCGCCATAAGCAGCAACGCCACAATCGCCAGTTTGACATCCATGCTATGCGGTGTGTCTGCAAACGACAGTCACGTCTTCATCATCATCTTCATCATCAGCATCGTCATCATCATCATCATCATCTTCTTCTTCTTTATCATCATTGAAACGGCAGTACACTGTGTCCGGAAAAAGGGACCCATTTTGTAAATATGAAAATAAATAGTAAATATTAATCGATTTTCCCAATTCAAAGACCGTTTTTATCCTAACATATTTCTCTAACAATTATTGTGAAAATATAAAAGTTCCAGTACAAATAATGATGTCATTATGACGACGTAATTTGCAAAAAAGTCAAATTTAAGAGATAAGTTCAAAAGCATCAAAAATTTCAATATTTTTATGATATAATTTATCAATAATAAAATTTAATGTAAGTTTAATTTTATGTTTATATCTGAATTATGTCAGACTGCAATTTGTGGTCACTTTTGGCCTCAAGGTAATCTTCAAAACGGTCGCGCTAATAGCCAACAGCAGCATCGATAATTAACCAATTAACTAGCTTATCAAAATCCTCCGAGGCATTAGCAATTCGCTCACGGAGTTCTTCAATGTCACTTTTTTCTTGTCTTGTACACCATCTCCTGCAACAGTCTCCAAAATTTATAATAAACTGGATTTAAGCTCGGGCCGTTTGGCGGCCAAATATTATAGGAGGAATTAAATCCTTAGTCTTCTTAGTCAACAGTTCAACAGTTTAACGAGCTCAGTGAGCTGGAGAGCCATCTTGTTGAAATGTTTATTAATCCGAGTATTCCCGGATATCAGGCATCAATTTTATATGGAGCGGACAATCCTTGTAAGAAGCTGCATTTATTTTCACTCCTGGGTTTATTAAAAAGATTTCCGTTTTACGAAAATAAAATAATTATATCAACCAAAACTATGCATGACTGGCCGGCGAAATGAACTTTAATGCAAATGACGTCATTTTGACGTCATCGTTGCGACTGGAACTTTTATATTTTCATCAGTATTAAATAAATATGTCAGGATTAAAATGTTGTTTTATTTTAAAAATCGATGAATGTTTACAATTCATTCTCATATTTACTAAATGGGTCCCGTTTTCCCGGACAGTGTAGTAGCAGCAGCAGCGGCAGTCATCGACATCGTCATAATTATAGTATTAGTATTCAACACCATGTATTATAATACCAAACATATTTTAATTAAGGGGAGGGGAGGGGAGGGAAGGGGTATGGGAGGGGTGGGGAGGGTTAGAGGCAGAGGACGGTCTTTTCTGCCACAGCAACGCGTGGCCGGGTACAGCTAGTTATATATACATGTATATTAGTGTGGTCCACAAACCATAGCCAAAAAATTTAGTTTTTAGAATTCTTTCTACACAAGGCTTAATTTTGTCCACTTGGGTTAGATAATCTCCCTGTAAAATCTCAGCCTGATTGTGCAACATTTATAGGTCAACCCATTCTGAACATTTTACTTGAGTGCTAATAATGTCTTTAGGCCTACGTCATGCTAAATGTCGTTATTAGACTAATATAGCATCGTCTAATTTGAGATTCAATCCAGAGCACTGGCTGTTGGAAAAACTAGTCTCTCGGTTATCTACTGCAAGATTATCACACATCCTGGATGCACAGCAACTGCTTCAGTTTCATCATATCACTAAAGTGAGGCCCCATCCGGAAAGTAAAAAAATGGCCTGTGATGCAGTTTTTTGTATTTAAGTGCTTGCCAGAATACCAACACAGCTGGTTGTCCGGTGTGTCAGGAAACTGTCAAAGCTTTATCAGAACTACCTAACTCTGAAGACTCACATACCATTATAAAAAGCAAGTGGCAAGACAAAGAATACATGTTCAAGAGTGATCTTCAAAAATTGCTTGATATTGCCTCAAAGGATATGATGACAGAAATCCAGCAAGGAGAATTTTTTCGAATGCAAAAAGAAGACGCATTTTCCAGTAGCATGAGTGGAGTAGACCTAAACACAGCAGCAAAAGAGAGCAGAAAAAGGCAACGACAGGAGAATGGTGAAAATTGATATGAAGAACGCAAGACAAAAGGCAGTAATGAAGCAGTAGGTGAACTTTCTGCTTTGGCATCTAGTCAGTATTCAGAAGAAGAATACTATTCGATTTAATGCAATGATGAGTATCAGACAACCTAGTCATCGTTCGAGTACATATTGTCTACACTTTACAATGGCTTTAAGCAGCTGCTACTAAAGTCTGCCTCATTACCAAAAAAGATCCAAGAACATCTTCTTTAGTGTAGTTGTTGGTGCCTTGTATCGTGTTGGCCTTCCAGACCGTTATGCTGTGTTTGTAGATGGAGCTGCCACACTGGCGACTGGGTAATGGTTATGACATATATTTCAGAAATCACATATTCTAGAAGTTCATAAAACAAAGACAAGAAGCAGCTGCAATGGAAGAACAAGAGTGCACACTGGCAGGTCTGCTATAACCTCTATGAGAAATCAGCATCGACGGATAGCCTAAAAGGAAAATATGAACCGCATAGCTATTATAGTTCTCACTGGAAATTGTCACGAAAAACTCTTGCAATCACAAAAATAACGAGTGACATACAAGACGATGACTCTCAGGCCAATACCAGTGTTGAAGTAATTGAGAAACGGAATCTCCCCAGACTCAATGTCGCTCAGGTCGTACATTAACCATTGCGGAACATTTATCTACTTCTGTCCAAATAACATAAAAAAGTGTCAAATGGGTTGACCTCTAAATTTCATTTGTTTTCTTTGAAATTTTTTGTGATTATTATAATCATGATAAGGACAAAAACAAGCCTTGTGGAGAACTGAAATCTGCAAGATGAATTTTTTGGACCAGTCTAAATTGCATATAGTTATATATATATACAGGGTGCGCAAAAAAAGACCCCCCCTAGGTTTTTTGCCAATATCTTCGCCAAAAGTAAGAATTTCGAAATGAAATTTTACAGTCTTAAAGACAATTCATATTGACACAGGATAGCCAGATCTCATCAAAAAATTTCAAACGGAACAAAAGTTATGCCACTTTTAGGGAGGTCACCCCCCGTTTTTTGACGTTTCAAAAACGAAACGCAATGTTTTAAAGGTTTTTTGCCAATATCTTGGCCAAAAATAAAAAAATTTCGAAATGAAATGTTACAGTCTTATAGACAATTCATATCTACACATGGTGTTCAAATTTCAGCACAATATTTCAAACAGAACAAAAGTTATGCCACTTTTAGTGAGACCACCCACCGTTTTTTGACGATTCAAAGGCGAAACGCAACAAAAAGTGACAAAAACACGTTTTATTAAGTCTCATCTCAAATAACTGTTGTCAAATGAACTTGGTAGTGCTTCACAACTTGTGTTCAATGTGCCCACCACCAGTGCCAAAACTTCCTTTGAGTCTCTTTGCAAAGTTCTTGATGGACCTGTTGATTAATCTGACAGATTCTTTATTTACCAATATGATTATCATCTTGCTAAGTGACTTCCCAGTGACGCGCAGCTACGCTGGTGCCCTGTTTCTTTTTTAAATCGTAATAATAATGATTATCTGGGAACATTAAGTCTATTTGATAACAATATTATTTGAAATGAGAAAAAATCGTGTTTTTTGTTACTTTTTTTTTTGCATTTTGCCTTTGAATCGTCAAAAAAGGTGGGTGGCCTCCCTAAAAGTGGTATAACTTTTCTTCTGTTAAAATTAGTTTGATGAAATTTGACCATCATGTGCAGATATGAATTGTCTTTACGCCTGTGAAATTTCAATTCGATATTCGTACGTTTGGCTAAGATATTGGCCAAAATAATGAGATTGTTTTCTCGTGATTTTTTGCTGCGTCGCGTTTTTGAATCGTCAAAAAACCGTGGGTGACCTCCCTAAAAGCGACATAACTTTTGTTGTGCTTGAAATATTTTGATGAAATCTGGCCATCATGTGTAAATATGAATTGTCTATAAGCCTGTAAAATTTCATTTGGAAATTCTTACTTTTGGTCAAGATATTGGCAAAATTCTTAGGGGGGGGTCTTTTTTTTGCGCACCCTGTATATACACCGTGGTTAAAAAAAAAACTAAGCCAAATTGTTTTGCATATATATCTAATACCTGATGACACACCAAGCTACAATTTTCCAAATATTTAGAGAAGTGGACCAAGAATATGATTCCAAAATTTCATGAGGAAACGTTGAACGGATAAAAAGATATGAATATTTAAACTTCATATGTCGAAATTTCAGTTTACAAGCAATTTTCTGTCAGATTCAATAAAATGTTTTCTTATATCTCTAATGCCTGATGATTAATCATTCTAAAATTTTCCAGATATGTAGATAATTGAACTAACAATATGATTCCAACAGTATGGTTTGATTACCGGTATTTAATTAATTAAGATGCTCAAAATGTCCTCCTCCTGCTTGCACGCAAGCCTGGAAGCGCTGGCGCCATGCATTACGCAACAGCATCGTCAATTATCATCTGGTCCAGGCCCTCCCACACTTCCAACAAGCGTTGGTTGCTTCAGATCGTTTATATCATAGATGTAAAAAACGATGAAAACAAAATAAAAAAACGGTAAAAAACGACGTTTTTTTCAAAAAAATAAAAAACGACAAAAAACCGATAAAAAACGGAAACGGAAAATAATTTGACTTTGCTACATCTAAAACCGCATTTTAACCATGAAAATCTTGATTAGGAACCTACTACACGAAGGCTATCTCTTAAATGATGATGTTAAACAATGAAATAATGACTTTAGTTAGCTGGATCCTTGAGAGTTGGCGGAAAAGGTAAGAAATATCAGAAAAAATTAAAATTAAGGAGAATAATAATAGAAAGTAAATGTATAAATAAAGATAAATAAAAAATAAAAAACGATAAAAAACGATGGGAAAAATAAAAAACGATAAAAACGACGTTTTTTGGGAGAGAATAAAAAACGGAAAAAAACGTTTTTTACAACTATGGTTTATATCATGGATTGCTGTCTGGTAGACTCGGTCTTGCATCACGCTCCACACTTTATAGTCGACATGCAGGATTCAAATCTGGGCTGTTCGGAGGCCATACTGTGGGAGAAATGAAGTCTGGCGTCTCTCTTGTCAGCATTTTGATGGTTTCCCTGGCGCTGTTCTGTTGAAAAAGAAAACAGCCTTCTGAGGCTATTGATTTCTGATAACAGGTGGAAAATGTTGTGACAGCAGAACATTGTGATAATATACTCCGTTAATTTTATTCCAGGATCCCTGAAGACCAAAATTGGGAACTATCAAGCATCGAACCCGCAACGAACACCATAACAGACTTGCTGAAAACAGACATTTCTGGAGATGAAGTTTAATAATTCATATCTTTCTATCCGTTCAAATTTATGACAAAATATTTTGGAATCCTATTCTTGGTTCAATCCTCTAAATATCTGAAAAATTTTGGTATGATTAATTATCAGGCATTGGAGATATAAGCAACACAGTTTAGCTTGCTTTTTACTGAATCTGACAGAAAATTGCTTGTAAACTGCAATTTTGGCATATGAAGTTGAAAGATTCATATATTTTTATCCGTTCAATTTTATCTCTTGAAATATTGGAATCATATTCTTGGTCCACTTCTCTAAATATTTGGAAAATTTTAGCGTGATATGTCATCAGGTATTAGAGATATACGAAAAACAATTTGGCTTAGTTTTTTTTGAACCACGGTGTATAATACATCTCAATGGTTCTAACTTCTGTGGAATTCATCAAAAAGCGATTAGCTTAGCCTACATTGGAATAACTATACATTTAAAGCTATACACAGAGCAAACAAAAAGGTAAAAATACTTAATTAAACATACGCAACACAACAGGCCTATACGCTATGGCGATTGCGCTGCATGAAAACGACGATAACTTGAAGTAAGCGAATAACAACAACGAAGTGACTAGCGGACCGCCAAGCGGCCGTCGAATCTCAAGTACTAGCGGACCGCCAGTCACGTGTAACCTGTCACATGACGAGTCTTGGGCACGGGTATAGAAGTATACATGTGTTCAGAACGTCTTGAATATTGTTAAAATGGCGGCAGTTACCGATAGTTGGTTTTATGTCGGACAAAAGTTTTATTGTTTTAATGACTTAGAAAATTACTAGAAACAGAGTAAGCAACCAATTTTTTCGTGAGTGTTGGTTAGGTTCAGGTTAGGCGTCGTGAGGGTCGGTTAGGGTTAGTTTTAGGGTTTGTTTAGCCATTAGAAACTCTTGTGGATTGGTGTAAATAGAAAGCCTGGCGGCTTGCTAGTATTCCGTATTGGACGGCCGCCAGTCATGTGACAGGTTACACGTGACTGGCGGTCCGCTAGTATTTGAGATTCGACGGCCGCTTGGCGGTCCGCTAGTCACAGCCTAACAACAATGCCTTTTGCAGTAGCCTACTTAGCAAAGTTGCTAAGGGATTTCAGCCGGAAGAAATTAAGCTTAGGCCTATAGGCCTACATGCAGATTCTAGAATGAATAGGCCTACTGAAAATTTCATATTTAATATGCGCAATTTATACAATTGATCCCTTTCAGCATGGACATTGGACAATACGCTTGCTATTAAAATGAATCTATTATATTTTCTGTCTGCGTGTGGGTCACCAGAACATAGCCAGTTTGTTTAACATGCAAAACTTGCAGCAAAAGTACCCAAAACATCAATACTTACTCCGACTTATAATCTGAAAAATACGGTCAATAATCCAATATT